>VXBZ01010303.1:261430-289319 GCA_013399135.1 Heliornis fulica | reverse complement strand
TTATCGGTTACTGAATTAAATACTGAACTTGTACTAAACAAGTATCTGTCAAACTGTCAAAGCAACAGTTTACATAAGATAAAACACTAAAAAAACCCATACACAATGTGAAAATTGTTAAGACTTAATTTTTATTTTTAATATAAACTCCTTTTCCTTAAATTTATAATTACACTTTTAGCATGGATATTACCCGGTTTGGGGACCACTAGAAAACAGATGCTTTATTAAAAACTTAATGATAGAAACATTTGTTGTTTCTTTGAAGGGTTAAGCTTTAAGAAAAATACCAAAGAGAAAAAATCGATTTTATAGTAGAACCCAGAAGAAAACATTTCCTCTAAATTTCAGTCATTGAAAAAAGAAAAAAATACTGAAACCCTGCATACAGTGATCCATAAAATCTACTGTAAATTCAAAGGTGCAAGGGAGTTGTGACACAACTCAAACTAATCATCATTAGATGATTACTATAACACATAGCCTTGGATTTTAACTGTGTTCACTCTAAATTTTAAAACTGCACAAATTTTTGTATGAAATGTAATCTTTATAATTTCATTAACATTTTTGGTTTTGTTAAACTGACAGAAAAGTATCAGAAAATAAAATGAAAACTAGAAATCTTTTTAATTGCTCTTCCAGTGAAGACTTGGCTTTGTGTTTCAAGGGTGACATTGTTTAACCATGGGAACAAAGAGAGTACAATGAGTTCTATAAAGTTTACAAGGTGTTAGAAAAATAATTATAGGCCACGAATCATTCCATACCGATAGCCTTTGTACACATTAAATATTGATTGATAGGATCTATACTCTTATTTCCTCCTCAGCTCCATGAAACTTCACATGAAACTTTATAACAAACAGTTCTCTGTACTTGTACTGTTCCAAAGGAGCAAGATTCTTTTGCAGTTTCAGAGCAACCCATTATCTAATTCAATTATTGGCTCTACAGAAATTTTTTCTCCCAGCGCTAAGGACTTGCCCAGTTTTCTGGCTGTAAAATCCATGGCAGCGAGCAAGCTTATTGCTGACTTTCCACAGCATGTGGAAAGAGGTATGGACTAGGGGTCCAAGTACAGCTTTAAGGAGCAAGGAAGTCCAAAGTACTGGGTGTATCTTAATTTCCCATTAGGAAAATGTGGAATACTTCTTACATTCTCTCACAAGAGGTTAATTAGCAAAAGCTTGAAAAGCAATCCTAAGTATAAGTTTTTACTAAAGTGAATCACAGAGGGGCAGCTTGCCAAATGACCAATTGTACAAAGTAGAAGTGAAGCAAGTGACCTAATAGAATTTTCCTATTTATAGGACTGAATGTTTTCATAAACAGTGCTAGATTGACTAGCTATTACAGACATCTGCTCTGAAGTCATAAAAACTGTACCCAAAAGACTTATTTTTCCTATTTATCACTAGTGCCAGATGTACCCCTTTGACATGTTGTCTCTACACTTCAGTTCTCAGCTGAGCAGCAATTAAGTTGGTTAAATTCTTCATTCAATAGCTGTAAAAGGAACTATGTTCTAGGTGCCACATTTAACATGTGAACAAGCCACCTACTGAGGGCAGTAAGTGCTTGCTTACAACTCCAAGTTTGTCCTGTTTCTTGGTTCACATACTGAAACTCAGATAAGCGAAGCAAACCTGGGCTACAACATCAAAATGACTAACCACACTATATTTTAATTTTGTCTGAGCATCATTTGATGGTGCTGAGGGCTCTGGCTCCAACCAAGTTGCCTACAGCCAGCTACAGTCCCAACCCCTTGTAAGTGACTAAACAGATGGCAGTATTTTTATTTTTCACCCATTAAAAAGCCATGAAGCGCCTTCATTTGCTATTTCCTCTGTGAAAAGCAAGGCAATGCCCTGACTTAACTGTAAATGACCACTTGATGATAACGCCTGAGTCCAAGGAGAAAGGACTGAAATCAACGGCTGAGCTAAGGAACCACAGCACATCCTTAGTGCTAAGCAGATACTTCAGTACTTCTCTAAATCCTACTTTTTAATGCCTAATAAAAGCTACAGTTGGTCAAGAAGCTGGGCATATGGCTATGCTGATATGCTGTTGGGTTTTTTTTCCCCTCAAAATTATTCAAGCACTAAACGACAAATTCTCAAAAACCATCTAATTGTTAGGATGGTGACACTGCTGTAAGCTGCCTTGTACGATGAAGATTCATACAGCCATTATTAATTTCTTTCCTTCCTTCCCTTTTCACACATGTGCAAAAGGTTTGCCTCTTTTGGTACGTTTTTTCCTCATGCATGTTTTAAGCAAATAAAACTGCTTGGGAGATAACTATAGACTGAATTAATTATTGTATCTCATCCATTTAGCACTACCAAAGGCTAGCATCAAGCAATTCGCCATAGGGTAGTTTAAGATCTCAGATGCTTTCTTAGAAAGGAAAAAGAAAAAAAAATCCAGATAGCACTCCACTTTTCCTTCTAATTTTAAGATACAGTGTAACACATGGATTGTTTAAAACTTTTCAATTCAGCACCTATACGCAGACATACTCAGGTTAAGCCACTACCCAGTCTCAATGTATCATTTAGAAACTTGGGAATACTATGTATCATTTCCGTATCATAGAGAGGTCCCTATGACCAACAGATATTTGTGTAGCTAAACTCAGATTTATAAAGAGATGTATGTAACTCAAAACAGATATTTAACACAAGCAGGCTTGTCTTTTACTGGATGTAAATCATAACAGTTTCAGATAAGTTGCTCTGTTTTCTCTGACCATTCTTCAGATAATATGATCCCAAACCTAGTGTTTTTGATTGTGGAGTTTCTGGTTTTTACAAGAAAAGATCATTAAGATGAAATATCTGAAATTTTCTGTCAGATTGTTTTATCATTATTGATATAAGTCAAGCTGCTTCTGAGAACAACCCTTAACCAAAAAGGCACCAAGTCACAGGGGTTTTATGCTTGTACAGACAGTGTGTATGCAGACAGACAATGGCAACCCCCCAACCTCATTAAATATTTGTCTAAAAGGACCACTGAAATCCACAAGATGTTAAAATTCTTGCCTAGTATAACTATGTTTGAGAGTATCTCCAAAAGAAGCTATTTACAGAAAGACTACTTAGTGGGAGCACAAGAGTTTGGCCACCATCTGTATTCCCTTCCTGCTCCCCCTGGATTTACAGATGTGTGATTAAGGATGTTAAAGAGCTTGTCCCTGGCTCCTCCTGTCAGTGTTTGCTTAGGGACCACTGTAGATCAGTTCTTCAAAATGTTGTTTGAACTTGCTAATTCTATCTGCTTCCACAATCTCCTGTGTCAGGTTCAGAAATCCACTACCCACTAAATAAATACCTTTTTTTTTTTGTTCCTTTTAAATCTGTTTTGATTGCTTACATTTGTCCTAGAACATTCCCTACTCTTGTATTTTGTGGGGAGTAATAGCTTTGCCATCACCTTATCTACTGCTGTGGTGGTTTAACCCTGGCTGGAGGCCAAATGCCTAAAGTCACTATCACTCAAGCTGGACAGGAGAAAAAATATGAATTGGATTTGAGACAAGACAGGGAGAGATCATTCACCAATTAGTGTCATGGGCAAAAAGACTCAATACAATAAAAAACAAAAGAGAGACATCTAGTTTATTAACACCCACCACCACCCCCCTCCCAAGGAAGTATCCCATGAAAACAAAGTAGGAAAATGAGAAATAAGGCTGTGGGGAGACATAATTACAGTGTAACAACACTTAAAGAGGCCCTACAGGGAAGTGGGAGAGGGACTGTTCATCTGGGAGTGAAGTGATAGGACAAGGAGCAATGGCTTCAAGCTGAAGAGGACAGAGTTAGGTTAGACATTGGGAAGATATTCTTCACTCTGAGGGTGGTGAGGCCCTGGAACGTGCTGCCCAGAGAGGTTATGAAAGCTCCATTCCTGGCAGTGTTTAAGGTCAGACTGGATAGGGCTTTGGGCAAGCTGGTCTAGTGAAGGTGCCCTCCCCAATAGCAGTGGGATCTCCGAGTTCCCTTTCAACCCAAAGCATTCTATGAAAACCAAGTCTTAAGGACACCTCTCCCCACCCCTCCCTTCTTGACTCTACTCATGGTTTCTCTCCCTTCCTCCCCACCCCAGGTATCACAGGGAAGGGATGGGGAATGGGACTTTCAGTCAGGTAATCATTAGTTATTTTCCTTCTTGGGGGTGGGAAAGACTCCTCACACTCTTCCCCTGCTCCAGTGTGGGGTCCCACCCACAGGAGACAGCCCTCTACAAACTTCTCCAACATCAGTCCTTTCCCATGGGGCTTCACTTCTTCACCAACTGCTCCAGAATGGGTCCCTTCTATGGGTTGCAGACCTTCAGGACCAGATTGCTCCAGTCTAGTCCCCATGCAGAGTCCAAGTTCCCCCAGCAAACCTGCTCTGCCATGAGTCCCTCGCTCCATGGTTTGCAGGTCCTGCCAGGAGCTTGCTCTGCCACAAGCTTCCTACTAGGTTACAGCAGCCTTCATGTGTCTCCACCCGCTCCAGAGTGGGATTTCTTCTCCCAGNACTTCTCCAACATCAGTCCTTTCCCATGGGGCTTCACTTCTTCACCAACTGCTCCAGAATGGGTCCCTTCTATGGGTTGCAGACCTTCAGGACCAGATTGCTCCAGTCTAGTCCCCTTGCAGAGTCCCAAGTTCCCCCAGCAAACCTGCTCTGCCATGAGTCCCTCGCTCCATGGTTTGCAGGTCCTGCCAGGAGCTTGCTCTGCCACAAGCTTCCTACTAGGTTACAGCAGCCTTCATGTGTCTCCCCCCGCTCCAGAGTGGGATTTCTTCTCCCAGTTGTCCTCCATGGGCAGTAGGGGGACAATCTGCTTCACCATGTTCTCTTGCCCTGCTTCTTCACTAACCTTGGTGTCTACAAAGATTCTTACATCCTCTCACTCCCTTTTCTGGTGGCAAGAAGTGGCCACTTGTGTATTTTTCTTTCTGCCATCTTCAATATGTTATTACAGAGGTGCTACCACCATTGTTGATTGGCTCAGCCCTGGTCAGTGCTGGGACTGGCCTTGAGCCCAGCTGGTATTTACTCTGTTGGACCTAAGGGCAGCTTCTAGCTGCTTCTTGCAAAAGCCACCCCTGTAGCACACCCCCAATCCCACCACACAAAACCACAACAACTGCCTTTATGGTTCTGCAGACCTCCCAGGTAGCAGTATAAGATCTTACCTTTTTGGTAACTTGAATGGTCTGGCTGGCCTGGAAGAAATAGAAAAGAAGTGTATACACCTATTTATTCAATTATTTCCATATATGGATAAACAGCTAAATTATAAACATCACATTCTAGAATATTTTTAAAGGACTATGATCAGATTCAATTGCATATTTGTAAGCAAATAATTCAGACAATCACTGCTACAGACAGATGGGTTTTAGAAAATTGGAATTTTATGCAGCTGATTTTTGTTACAAGTATTTCAGAGGCTTTTCCAGTTTTCAAGAAGAGACCAAGTATGAAGGATAAAAATTCAGTCAATTGAAAACTATGAAAAAGTTTGCACATGATGGGAATGGACAACCAAAACACCATGTTCTGACTCAGTAATTCACAAACTTTCCAAACTTTTCTGTGAGTCCCAGATGGGGGAAGAAAGAAAAAGAGAGATTATATAAGACAGCACAAATAACACTATCATGGAACATTTCTTAAAAAAAAAATAGATGTATATCTTATATTTTAAATATATTTATTATATGTCCTCAAGAAATATAAATCCATTTTATTTCAACTGTTGTAAGAAATAAGAATCAGCTGCAATTCAGTGCTGTCTGGAAATGCTCCCACTCAGTGAAGCAGTGGAGCTGCTAACTGGGACAAATCCATAGGTAGTACATAGCAGCAAAAATTGTTCATTGCAGCCAGGATAATGCTGTAGAAAAAGAGAAAAGCAGAACAACCAATCTGCAGTTGCAGTAGTTCAAGAATTAAGAAAATGTACAAACAAGGATTTTCTGATAAATCCTGCCACAAAAATTAAGTGTATGAAATCTCAACCTTCAGACTGCAGTCCAAGATGTACAAATCTGACTTTCAGAGGTACTGAACTTACTCATTCACAACTGATGCCAAAAACTTCAGTACCACCACATGAACAACAGACTCAGAAACACCTAAAATAACCCAAATAACTTTGAGTTCCGAAGTGATTTTGCAGCATTACCTTGCCTCAGGCTAGAAAGAAGTTGTCGCAGACTCAAGGGACTGCTCACTGTCTTGTCTACAACCTCAACCACAAAACCAACTTTTCTCAACAAAAGCTTGACTGGATGATAAGAAACTTTTTACTGAATTCAGAACTCCCTATACCTGAATATGAAGTTAGCAGTAACAGGACTCTGTATGAAATGCTTAAATAGCCAAGCCCTTTCATGGAAACAACATGCTGCAAACTGATTGTGTGCTTCCACGCCTGTATGAAAAAGGGGACTACAGAATCAACTGTAACAGATCTCTGTAACTGCAGCACACAGTCTTGGCCTTCCAGATTAGAGAGAAATATATGCAGACATTTACTGTTAATATGGCAATTCAAACATGATTTTCTAGATTTTATTTGTAAAGAACTGAATTTCCATATATGCTCTGTCACTTGTGAAAGAAAATATGTTTTTCCGTCTGTGTCGCCCTACCATAAGTAACAACGATTAGGCACAACCACCACCCCAAAGGACAGCAATTAAGACAAGCTTTTTACTTAGGCTGAGTTGTATAAAGATTTACATGAAAATTCCGGTTTATATTGGCAGATGTGCCTTCCATATCCTTGGACTTTGTCAGTTTCAATACTCATATTTACAACAGAACTAACCTACAAGGTGAAAGAACAAGCAGGTGCATTAGTTAAGAATTAACTCCCATAGCAGATGTCTCTCCCTGCACAGGCTGCAGCACTGCTATCCTCATCATCCTACACCACAGTATACGATCTTTACTATCATCTCCTTGACTCTAAAATGGTTTGCTGGTTCATCCAGTGAGCACCACATCCACATCACTACACACTGCCCCCAAACACAAGGGTTTGCTTGGAGAGTGGGTTCCAGAGCTGAACCTCATCTGAGGTTGTTATAGAGCTGTCAAGACAAAAAGTTGGGAAGGACCAGTGTGATAGCACTGCAGAGACAATACAAACACCTTCTCAATCTTCTGGCCTATTCATTCATTCTTTCTGTAGCCACTTCTGTAAGCAAAACCTTATTAGATGAGCATGTTCTAAATCTCTTCTCAAGCTTTACTCTGTCTTTCAATCCTGTCTCTGTAACTATATGCCAAAACAGATTTTCTCTGCAGAGTATAAAATTTGTTTTAGATGGAACTTTCAACAATTAAAACCATCTAATATTCTTTACATAAAAGGAGTAAAAATACCAACAGACCCATTCCTCACCCTTCCTCTTACCCATCAAAACCAAACTACATTTCCCTCTGTTTCCTCCACCTGCAAAATATATTCAGGGCTGAACAAATGATAATGATGAAGTTCTTCAAAGTTAGGGAGGGTTAAAGGTCACACCTGCTATCAAACCATTTTGTTTCAAAAAGCATGCATTAGAAAACCCTGTGTACACTCGGGTGAATTCCAGGAGTGTAACCAATCCCTTGCAGCTGTTGTGATGACTCTATTATATCAGTCAATAGGAAAAGTTATCCCTGAAAACTATGCCCAAAAAATTCTTTAGTTATGCTCTAAAATACAGAAATGCATGGCAAAACCAGATCTCTCCCATTTAATTAATACTGCTGTATCTAATTTTTGAAGTATTATACTTTCATTTAGCCAGTTTAAATAACACCACTAACTTAAAAACTAGACAAAAAACCCTCATCAGTTTTCATGAGAAAGAAGTGGTGAATTCCATTATTTTGCTGGGACAAAAGCCAAGTTGATCTGTGTATTAAATTACCTCTGTACTTAGTTCTCACAAGTCAGACAGCAGAAAGTGACAATCACAGTTGTTTGTGACAGGACTAGCACAACCAAGTTATTACATATATCACAGTCACTAATTAAAACATAATACATACTATCTTAGGGAAGAAGGAAAAGGGTGGTGAGGGGAGGGGGAAGGACAGGCTCTATTCTACCACCATTTACTGCAAGCCTCAGCCCCCATTCAACAGATGCTTTGCTTCCTCCTGTCCTTTCCTGGACAGTTCAGACTGAGCATCATACAATTAGGAACTACATAAAGAAGAGATAAACAGATCTATTGATGCCCCCAGAGATTTCTCAATACAAAATGCATTTGATTGACACAGCATCCTTCCATGCAACACAGCGAAAAAGCAGCATGGTGCTTTTGAGAAGGTTTGCTACAACATCTGAAAGTTCACTGTAGGAAATAAGAGCACCATGAGAATGGATCAGGGCACTGGTTTGGACTGGACCAGTACAGCTCTAATATTTACCTCTCCAACTAAATATACACTTAACCCCTGTATTTCCACCAATAATTTGAACAGATGCAATAGAAAACATTTGTGCCTTTGTGTATATGCCAACTTGAATAGAGGCCATTCACATAAAGAAAATAATATTATTTTATGTATTTTCCAAACTGAGACAGACAGCTAATGCTCTAGCTTCCTGAAGGAAAATACTGCATGCCACTCGGCTACATTCTGTGTTCAGGTTCTCAAGGAAGCCAAAGTTTCCTTTCAGTTACAGCACTGAAGGAGTTTTCTCATCTCAGTCAGCAGACTGGCACAGATACAACAAAGAGTGAATTTGGTCCTAAATTCAAGAACCACAGGGGAAAGCAAGTTTTTGGAAATTATAAGTACTATTAAATAGTCACATAACCTTCCCGTTACCTGGACATTATACACTGCACAAAGCAGTGTTTCACAAGCACATTCCTCAACATGGGGTCACTAACAATCAAAATTACAGACAATTCAAGGGTTTTGATGTGCATTTGTTTCATCAATCTACTATTTCAGAAGAATACAAACCTGAACATGTCAAAGGACAATAAAAGTACCTAAGACTGCAAAAGAGTATCTTGGACTGCCTTCCTTCCTAATTCTCAGCAATAAGAAAAGTATCAATTTAAGCTACCACCTTTGCCTGGCACCACAAGGAATCACTGCTAGCGGGTTCCTGAGCAGGTACAAGAAAACCCGCAGAAGGTAGCCATGAAACAAAATTAGGAAGACAGGCTGTGTTTTGAAGCATATTTTGAAAAAAAATTTTCACCTCTTGTGGAGCAACTAGGATTTTTTAAGTGTTACCAGCTATTTATAACCTAAAGGGTTGAAAAAAAATACTAGAATGGTTTTGCACATCAACATTCCTGTCTATTCATGTAGGGGTTTTTTTTAATTTTTATGAGTATAAAGGCATTAATACATCCCCAAACATCCTTTTATGTATTAACTTATCAAAACAATGCCTTCCTAAACAATTTTTAACTCCTATTATGACTCTGGGTATTTCCCTGACTGAAAATTTTACTAATGAGTTATTTCATGACAGTTGGATGCAATTAATTTCTTTTTCACAGTGTACAGATGTAGAGTCTGGAAGCACTGCTCTTCAGACCATTGCCCTCCATCAAGCAGCTTATTACAAATCCCCATCTGAACCGACAAGAAGCATTGCAAAAAAAGATACACATCAGTCTTTGCAACCACTTTTCCTACTTCACTGCAGAAACCAGCCTCAGATGAAAACATCCTGACTGCTGGTAAATGCCATCCCTTAGCAAACCCAGCTCAGATCCATGCTTGGTGACATCCACATATAAACAGTGACAGCCAACAATAATTTTAGCGTTCAAAACCAGCTGGCAAGTGTAGCAGGGAAATAGTCTCTGACAGAAGCTTGACAGAATACAATAAGCTCAGTTTTCCAAACAGTCATTCAGAGAAAACTAACTGGTCAGGAGCAGTCATGACAACTGCTCCAGCACAACGGGATCCAGAATATAGGAAAACTGTAGTTACTACAGTAGATCTGTAGTGCCTTCAGGTTCTGGAAGTGCAGAAAAACACTGTTTCATATAATCTTAATTCTATGTTCCTCACACAGATATTCATACAAGGGATGTATTACTTCTTCTTGATACAAGTAATATCACATTCATAAAAACACACTGCGCATCGATCTAATGCGCTCTTTAGGACACAAACTGGTATATTCTTTCTGAAGCACTTTATATACCACAGGTATCTAAACATAGTAATAGCAAAACATTAGTCATTAAACAGTCAACAGCAGAAAAACTAATTTTGCACTCTTGCCTTTCGCTTGAGTTACAATTAAGTTACAATAAATAGTCGTACTTACTGGGGAAAAAAAAATCAAAATAAAGATTCTCCTGCCCAAGGATTATGAGGTGTTTAGCCTTAAGCTTTACTTTGCCAGAGGGAAGCTATTCCCTTTGTTGGTAGATCCATTTACAAGAAGTGATAAAACATAGCTTTTTGTCATTATTACATTCAAGGATAAGCTAAATCCTTGAAGGATAGAATAAGATATGCATCATATTGTACACCTTCCATTAGAACACACAATACTGGTTAAATCCTAGCAGAGGAAGAAAATTCTTGTATTTTCAGTATGTCACTGACCCATGAGAACAATCTGAATTGATCTTAAATACCAAGTTGCTTTTGCTGCCGTATCAGGTATAATACCAATGTTCTTTATCATTGTAATAATCACTACAATCAGATAACAAATTCAACAGATTAAGTTGCTAAAAAACCTTTTTACAAGCCTCCTGAATGAATTTTTTCTACGATCTATATGGTTTTCCTTGATTATAATAATGAACTCTCTAGACATTTTTTGAACAGTAGTGTTTATTGTATTAGTCTGCACTTTATTTACATCTACAAAACGAAGAACAGGATAACAGAAGGATATTCTAAAGATGACAGAACTCAGTTTTTTGGTAAGCTGCCTTTTTAAATTTTAATGAAAGCAAGAAATATGCAAAGAATTTTTCTTGTTCTCTCCCACAAAATCAATTTTTTTTTAATCTCTAGATTATTGCAGTGAGATGAACTGAAACTAACTGCCATTTCATTCTATTAAAAGTGTGAAATACCAATGTTGGAGCGCTCCTTAAAGTTGTATTTATGAATTATTTCTGCTAAGACTATTCTTACAGATAAAATCAAGCAAAATGGAAAGTCTTTGTAGTAGAGACACCAAAAATCAATATGCTATTTGGCAGTTGTATTACAGATGCCAATTCACATTTTTATAGTTGAGATATGAAACTTTATAAGGGTTCTTCTCTGCTCTTTTTGTATTCTTACCTACCTTTTCAGTTCCAGCTGAGGATCTGCTCTATGTTCACAGCAAGTATGAGAAAATAACATTGACTTTCTGCAAGGAAAGCAATTGTAAGGAAGGCATTAGCAGGATAAAATAATTGTCCAAGTGATTCTTGCTCTAACCAATTATTCAAGTTATCATAAAAGAGTATGCTACACCGACTGACAGGCACACTGGGTAAAACCAGATTCTCTGAAGGTCAGTGGCAAACCCTATATGCTTATCCAAGCAAAGGTTTTGCTTGCTTGTTTTGTGCTATGAAATCAATATTGAACTTCACGAACCTGCTCTGAAAAAATAACAGGTAGTTTTCCACATCCGTATCACTACCTTCAGGCTTGTGCCAACATGCAACAGGAAAATAATTATGACTGCATTGATCATTTCCTTCAAGTCAACAGAGCTGTGAAATGGTCAATGCAATCATAATGACATCATACACACTTGTATTTCTGTTTGGAAGTTATTTTGATGAGTTATTTTTGGTGAGTTTAGGTTTCCAATATTATTAGTCATATGTTGAAATTAAAAGTCTATAAATTCAGAGCATATGGACAACTTGAAATTGAAATGAATACCATTCAATTTCAACTGAAATTTTAAACCTATAAACACATCAAAAGTTTGGGGTTTGGTTTCCCCGCCCCTACCTTTTCCTCACTAGTCTGTATGGATATATATACACATGCAGGAGTCCAGGATTTACACAAAGTTTTCAGTTTGAAGTGCTTTACACCCTCATTTTTGCAATGTTGACTTTAATGCATTCCCTCTTTCTTTTCAGTGCCTACCTGGTTCACTTGTCTTGAACAGGAAATCACCTTCTCTGTTGGAAAATCTAACAGTGTATGAAGAAGCCAAAGTAATATACACCCTACAAATATTCTTCTTGCAATCTTCTTTCCCTAAACCTTTCTACAATTAGCGTAGACACATTTTAAAACAGTTCTCAAACTTTCAGAAAAAAGCTGCTGTCAAACATACTTTTAAGTGGATTGTCCTAGCTTTAAATGGCAAAGTTTATACACAAAGTATCTTCTTAAAAAGATTTAATTGAAACACATTTTTACTTTTAACTTCTGAAGCACTAGGGCAGAACCACATATAGTACTGTTCAGCAAGTTAAACAACAGTTCTGAACTATTCAACGCAATAAAAAAGGTTTAGTAAGATACCACCATGAATCATTATTTGAAAACAAGCCAATAGCTAATTTGGAGCAGACTAGTATTATTTCAAGATCCTTCACAAGTGTAAAACCATTAGTCTTTTTTCTTTTCCTGGTAATAACAGTGGAATTAATAGATGTGTTCTGGGATTTAAATGATGACTAGAGTGGCTCCAGCATTTTTAGCAGCAAAAAGTTCCTTCCTTTGAAAGATTTTATTTCGAAGCTAGTTTTATTATACTTCCCAGTTGAACAGACTAACACAAGGTCATGATCACATCTTGTATTTCTCTGACAGACAGGAAATTAACATGACCCAAGAAATCACAGCATACATAAGAAAACCTCCAACACGATACCAAAAAGAATGAAACAGATATACAAAGCACCTACTTTTATCAAGGTATTTCTCTGTAAAAATCCGTGTTCTTACAGGCATTAATGATTGATATGAAACACATTTAAGTTGGACTCTGGAGTAAGGAGGCTTCAGGCTGTTATGTATCACACTCCAACTGGTACATGCTCCAGTCTTCCTTCCTATGCATATGTAAGGATTTGGGAATGGAAGTCACAAGGCTGTTTAGAAAACCTCCTTTGGCCAGAGAGCTTATTTAAGGTAGAATACAAGCCTTACAGTTTTTCCAAGACTGACTATGGAGACACTAGTATTATATAAATGCTAGTTTTATCTTTCTATATATTTAATCTCTTGCAGCAAATGAAAATACTGTTATTGAAACAATTTTGTTCTAAATTTAGCTAATCTGCTGTTCCAATGCCTGCTAATTTAGTCACTTAAAAATTATGATGTACTAAGTGATATAAAACAAGTGTATATCCAACAAAATATTTAAAAGGATTTAGTAAGCAATTCCCCAAAGAAGACTCTAAACCTTGTGATAACTCAGATGAAAAACTGCACATTTATAATGTGACATCACCTTCTGTACATCCTCAGATTTAAATGTTTTCACTGTTGTAGCCAAGACAGCAAAAAAGCATTGCAAGATTAAACAGACTATAAACCAGATTTAATATAAAGAAAACCGTTCATCCACTTGACTGAACGAGCTAGGCATCTTACAAGCTGGAAATGTAACTCAGGAATTTTGCAGAAAGGTATCCCATTAACATCCCAGAATACTGGAAAAGTGAGAGAAGTGATACATGAAACCTCCAGTACATCCATCTAGTTATTTTATTAAAAAAAAAAAAAAAAAAAACCCAAAAAAACCCCCCCCACCCTAATTTCTGAATTGAAGGGACAGGCTTTCTGAAACATTATCAGGATTTCTACCTGTAAGCTCCTTATCCCTCTACTGATCTGTTAGTGGTACCAACTCATTTCTACTTTGCATTGACAGTCAAGGCTTTAAGAGATTTCTTTATTCAACAGATATCCTGGTCAGAAACCTCACAGCAATCTTACTGGAGCAAAATTAATACCAAAATTGCTCAGGTGCCCTGTGTGTTTCCCTATTGCATTGTGTTTGGATTTAGTGTTTTTCTTTTGTTTTACTGTTCAAGCACTGCTGACTTCTCAAGTGCATGCACATCTATTATTAGTTGCTAGGAGATAAGGACATTGCTTAAATACCATCAGAGAGGAAGGAAAAATGATTTTGAGAGGAGCCAGAGACAATTATGGCAACTTGGAAAGAGCTTCAAGGGCAGTGTTCCACATTCCGCACTTTTCCACCCATCAGATGACTGAAAATCTTTAGGTAGTGGGAATACTCCAATTTTTCAAATCCCATCTTTAAGAGTGGTGAAAATCAGGTCTCTGGCCAGGATTAGTTTAGACTTTTGCTCTCTGTGGTCTAGTTTTGTATTTGAACACTACCACAATCTACTATTAAATTAAAAGTATATAAGAACAACTATGCATAGTTAAAACATTCAAAAAAACTGCCATCCTTTTAGTTCTTCTGCCACTTTTTTCCCCCTAAAATCTATATATGTAAATGTCCAGTTTAAAAAAGTTCTCAAGAACCACAGCAATTAGTCCTTTTCCAGAATGAACACAGCTGATGCTAGTTTTCCAGTCAATGAAAGGACCCGTGTTTTTTACCATTTCCCTCACATTATTAGCTTTATGTCTTCTGAAGACTGCAGTTCAAAGGTCCAACAGATTGCTAGTTAAGTACCAGCTCTTCTGTTGTTCAAGGAAAGGTGAGGGATACAGGGCACAGGAAATTCATCTTCAAGCACACACAGAAACTAGAGTTTGTAAGTGGCAGAGACTAAAGGTCAAAACAGGGACAGGCTGGTACTCAGCTGCACTCAGACCAAAGCAGGAGCCTTCCAAGTCCTTTTCCTATTACAAAAATGCTTGCTTCAAAGCAACCTAAAACCTAGACAAATACTAACACTTAATCAGTACAATTAAAAGCCTACAAAAATCCACTGGATTGCCTAATGAATGAGATTATTTTTTTTAAATGTGCTTAATATTTTTCTAGGCATATTAATTTTTATTTGGTCAGCTGCTGAATTATAAACTTCATTTTCTATATATATTCCCACACTGCATGTTAGCCCTTTACAAAACTAATAGAAAGTGCAGCATGTTGCTTGCACAGCCAACAATTCATAATAACTGTCAAGGGAAGAGTAAATGCAATAACAAACCAGAAGTTATATAGGACCTCTTAAGGCATCACACCCTGGGATAATGTAAGACTAAAAGTAAAAACGAGTAAAATCAGTAAAAATGAGGAGGTACTGCTCAAATTATTGACTGCCATGAAAAATTATTTCAGAGAAAGAATGAGTCAGTTCATTTGTTTGTTCACAGGGAGAGCTCTACCTCCATGTTCTCAACAGAAAATCCAACGTTCAGACTTGGATTCAGAATGATGCATGAGACTGACACACTCGCTTTTTTCCTCTCCTCAACTATGCTGAAATCCTCCAGTGTGCCACCAGGCTGTTAATGCTGCCAAACGAAAGGCAGCTTGTGTTTCCCATGTGCCTTCAGCCTCTTCATTCTGAGAAACCATTGGATAAAGAATTCCTATTTTAGCATGGAATAAAATGTCTTAAATGATAATAGAGCCAGAACTCGTATTGCTTCCAGAAAAATTACCCACATGCATGATCTATCTCCTGATCTACAGCATGAACACTCTGCAATATCCTCTCACTGAAGTGATGGTAACAGCTTTTGCCTATTTGTCATTTAAGGCTGACAGTTTCTGAAACAAACTTAAAAAAAAAAAAAAAAACAAACCCTGACCTAAAGGATTTTAAAAAGACGATAATTTTGATCTTCCTAAGAGAAGGGAGGGTCTTTTACTAATCCGTAACACAGAATATGCACATGTATTTTGCACAAAAGACATTTGTACACATTGCATATAAAGGGCGGGGGGAAGGGGATGGGAGGAAGTATCTCAATGCAAATGCAGCAGAAGGTAACAATTTCCCAAGTGGAAAATATTTAGATAGGTAGAAAATAGTTTGTTTTAAAAACTCCATGTAGGCATTCTTGTGAACAGTTAATGTTGTTGAAATGTGAATATTTGAAAATACTGTATACACATAACCAGCTTTGCAAGCCATGTAGAACATACTAGATAAGTTATCCTTTTCCTGGAATCAAACAGGGAGCTGTTTCATAACAAAGTCTTGTTATTAAGATTGCTATTTGGCAAACATTCCCTCGCTTTTTGAGAAAACAGGAACTTTTTCATTCTATTCTTTATGCTAAGTAACTAGAAGGAAAATATAAAATAGGTAAGAGGCAGCTATAATGTTCTAGCCTCACTTCACAGCTTTATCATTTGTATAGATCTCCTTTTTAAAGTATTAATTGACAGTGTAAGTATTCAAGTATGTTTGCAATACAGTTTGAACTGTGTGGCACAGAACTCTGAGATACAGCAGAACTCAGAATCGTCACATACATCTGCAGTGCCAAAACAGTTCAAAAGAAGGCTTAAATCTAACCGAAAGGAAGACGTGCAATAAGTCTGGAGATAATAATAATGCTTTACCACTTTCCTCACTCTGAAGTAATATGGGATTTGCCTTGCTTGGAATATAAATTGCTCTAGCAAGTGAAAAATTTGAATCTAGTATTTCAAACTAAGTGTTGTGAGCTAAAACCTCCAATCTGGTGGAGGGTGAAGAACAATTTGTGTTTATCCCAGTCTTAAATTGTAGCCAAACTAAAGACTCTGTAAAGCTGTAAACTGATTTTATTTTTGTGTTCCAGCTTGAGATGACCACATAATCAAGGAGAAATTATCCCACATAGAAGATATTCCAAAAGAGGTGACATCAAGGTTAGAAAGTATCCAGGTAGTTTTTAACTGGTGTTTTCCCATAAAAGCCTGAGAAAAGCAATTCAATTTGGTACCAGAGACAACAGTGGTGTTACCCCATGGTTTCCACAACTGTGAAATATTACTGAATGATCTCTGCATATTCTTCTTCTGCTCCTATTTTACACACATACATTCCTGTATAAATAATAGCTTCTGAAAAATACCAGAAACAATTTAAAGACTTTTCTGGTTTCCCATTTCTTTACTGCAGTGTTTAGTTCTGCTGAAATACGCAACCCTTCATTATTTATTTTATTCTTTCATCCCATTAAACATGCTGCTGGTCTGCATAGTTTTACTCTTCCCTAGTGACTCCTAACTCAGTGTTTCCAGCTGTAAAGCATCAGTTTTCATGCTTCTTCCACTTCTTCAGATTACCAGCCTTGCTTGGTTCCTCTTCCTCCATTCTACTGTCTACTCGCTGAAGGTTACTGATGATTACAGAAGCAGATGGTAGCAAAGTAGGGACAGGTTTCTTGTGATACTTATGTGCATTCAGCCTAAAAGTGTTACTTCACCATGAGCCTTCCAAAGGCTCCAACAGTACCTGAAAACAAGAACTAATCATTCCATGCTTCGAACAGGTAGGGTTAGAAACTGTCAGTCAGAAAGCAAATCAAGCCCCTGGACAATTGCATTCTAATACAGACAGATGGCTGGAATTTCCCAGGGAGTATTTTTGCTGTTGAGGTATTATGCCCACTAAAAGAAAGCGATATGAACATGTGAATTACATCTTAAAAATATATATAAAATACCACAATCTTTGCTCAAAATCTTCCAAAATCAGAAAAATTTCTGAAAATCCTCAGAATTGTTACTACCAACACTCAACCTATTTTACCTACTTTTGCAAAAGAATCTTCCACCACAATCACCTTGGAAGCCACCAATGTCTACAAAGAATTTTCTTTGATGCAACAAGCCTTTTTCATTAATCAACAAAAAAATTATCAGTCACCCTACCATTTGAGTTATGGTACATAAATAGCATTTCTATGTAAGTTAGTTTAAGCTTCAAAGATGAATACACTACAAAATTCCAGATCCAGACAGCTTTAAGAGGATGGGACAAGTATAGCATTATTTCAATCTGTCTTCTTCATACACCCCAATTCACAGTGATATACCAGAGCTGCATTCCTTCAATATTAGGTCACTGACAAATGTTAAGCCTTGGGCTTCAAAACCTGACAAAACCTGTCAGGCTGAAACAATTGCTTACCTGCCCAGAGCTGTAAGCATTAGCAATATCGTTTGCAAAGAGCATTCACCCAACTCTATCTAATCATGTTTCTCGCCCCCCACCCCCTTTAAAATTGTAACAATATTTAAATACTACTTTAAAAAATACAAAGAACCAAAATGAAAGTTAGCTTGACTACACAACTAATTTAATTTTTGCATTGTATGTGAACCTGCATTATAAATAACCCTGTTAAAATATGTCTATATAATTAAACCTGATGATTTCCAATTATCTTTGTAAGAAAGGTATCTGGAGAAAAATCTATTGTGCAGATTACAAAATACAATAAAATTAAGAGCGTGAAACAGATACAAAAAATATCACAGGTGTAGAAGCATTATGTGCCTGCATACAGAAATTTATCTAAGCATGTCAGAAAAGAACATACAGTTGCTATCTATTCTCTTGAGTACTAGCTAGAACTACCAGGTTCCTTCTTCATGAGCATGTCACTATCCACCTGCAAGACTACATCCTGTTGCTCCCTGTTTTTACCATCAACCAGTATGTCTTCATTGGCAACGGCCTCACAGCATGATAAACTAGATTCACAATGCAACGGGGCTGTTAACATTAGACACACCCTACAGACTATTCAGAGAGAAAAGAGGTTCCACACCAGTAATACAAGTGATAACAGTTAAATGTAGACATTGGCCACTAACAAGCCACATCCAGTTTACGGACTACAAGAGGCCCAGTTTCTGCAGTGTGGCATGGGACCCAAGTCCTATTTGCCACAAGCTTAAAGCTAGAAGAACAGGTAACAGCAACCATGATGTAGCTAGCTTTTAAAGGATGGGCTAATTTTGATTTGCTGACCAATGAGGCATCCCGCAAGTTTCCTGACACTGAGAAAATTCAGTTACCTTAGCTAGGATGAAGTCCAGAAATGAAACAGTAACAGTTTGATGGGGTATGTAGAGTGTGCTACTGTAGACAGTTAATAAGCACAGATGCTTTAAAGGTCAGCTTGTATCCTTATTTTGGCTAACAGCAAGATGATCATTTACCATAAATCATTACTTATAGTTTGTATATATTTATGTACAAAAGTACATAGATGTACATAGTGCTGAGGAAATGCAAGATTAAAAAAAAGCACCTTAGCTCAAGATCCTAATCAGAGCCTTTGTATTCATGAAGTCTTATGGAAAACATTATTTTACTATATCCAGAAGAACTTTCAACTTTTTGGGAGAGTAAGAACAGAAATCCAGATTACGGATGACATTTGTTCCCTTTCTCAAGGCTATGGAGTACAGATGAAGTTTAAGAGTCCCGATGCACAGGAAGAAAACCAGTGAAATTAGTACACCCATTTTGGCACTGTGAAAAGTATGAGCAATTACAGACTCAGCCAGACTCCTGTATATTTTTGCATACAAAATTACATAGAAGTTTTCATCTTAATGTTTAAACAAGTATGGGTTGGAAAAAGCATGTCTGATTGTAAGCAGTTCCAACAGCTAAGATTTTTTTTCCATTCATAAGAATAACTGGCAGGGGAAAACTGATGTGAAGTTTGTATTATCCTTATTTTCATCTGCTTTCACCTTAAGGAAAAAAAAAGCTTTATTCACTTTAAGTTTTTCCACATTGCATATATGCCCCAGTCTGATATTCTCAGATGCTTAAAATTAGTCTGTCATGTATTTCATCAAGGCAAAAATCATTGTAACCAACTAAGAAACACTTCTAGTTCCAAGTTTTAGAGCAAGGACACAGATGGATGACAAGAAGAAGTGTAGCTTTTAGCACCACAGTGAAAACCCATCCAGTTTGGCTCAACTGCAATTGGTGAAAAAAAAATAACCCTGCGTAAATGCTTCACAGACTGAGTGCAATGGGCAAACCGGTTTTTCAATACACCCTCTTGGACTAACTGATTTTGCCCAGGACCAGTAGGCTGGAGATTTTCCTTACAGTTGTTGCTCCTTGCAGCTGGGACTGCTGTCACTGGAATTCAAGATATAGCAGATATAAAGAGGTAAGTCTGTATGACATGGAAGACAGAAAGGATTCAAACCTACAACAAAATTTCTCAATCAGAGCACGACTTTGAAGTCTAGCAGATGCACAGACTGACAGATGCGGGTAACTCATTAAACCAGCTGGCCTGACAAAGAAAAGATCAGGCAGTAGATTTATGAACAGAATTGAAAGTATTTTTTCAGTGTATAGTTTTGAAGAAATATGAATTTTGCATAGACTATACAGGCACAGCAGTTCTTTCAGTTCTGCCTTAGCTATTTCTGCACTGGTTTGCTTCACACAAAGTAGGTGCACACCTTGTCTTGTAAAATTGTTAGTGAGCTTCCAAATAATTCCCAAGAGAAAAAAAAATCAACTAACCACCCACCCAGTTGCTCCCACCTCCAGCAAGAACTGATTCACTTCAGGAATAATCCTGTAGCACAGAAAAATTAGTTTCTCAACTTGGTTTCTTAAACCAAAAACAGATTGAAGTTGGTAATGCAAAGACTAACTTACAAATTTGATTCATTTTCATTTTTGATTTTCTGCTTTTGTAAGAAAGCTAAGGAGTTACACAAAAGTCTGCTTACCTTATCCTGGCTATATGCTGCTGCACAGGCTGATGCTGAAAATGGTCAGGCCACTGATGGTGAAGGCAGAAGGACGGGGAGGGCTGAAGACAGCAGGCAGGCTGATATATGGGGGTGTGTTTTTGGCAAATAGATGCTGAATACTCAGTATGAGGCTGAATACAGCATGAAGTCATAGGAGATGGTGCTGAGCTGCCAACCACTGAATGACATTCTTGCTTGTTATTATGGCTACTTAAAGAATGATGGTATGGGCAAGGGTGGCAGCACTGCGACAACATCTGCCGAGTTCTTTGGTTGTCTAAAGGCAGCAAGGATGGTTTGATTGTACCATTAAGTTGCAGGCAGCCATTGGGACTTGCTTTTGTTCTTGGTGTTTCCTTTGATGAGAGCTGTTGAACCACAACATCTCCATCATTAGCTGACGCGATACCTGGGCCAGCAGTGTTTGACAAGATGCTGCCATTGCTCAGAACCACAGAGTCACTGATGTTGCTCATAGCCATGCTCCAATTTCTTGATAGATACAGGATGTTCCTGAAGAAATAAATAAAACAAAGTTTACAGAGCTGTGGTGGGTTTAGATATTCAGAAATAATTTTTAAGTCAGAAAAGCTCCTCTCTCATCTTCATCTTTCACAATGCAGGGAAATAGAAGGGAGTCACACGCACACTGTCAGGAAAGTTTTGAAGGACTTTAATTTGTCAAACAAAAAGTTGAGTGAAGTTACATAAACACTCAATGACCAAACCAAAATATAAGTCGAACAGACATTTGACAGTCACTAGGTCACAGCTAACATGCAGTGGTTAAGTGTATGGGAATAAGACCATTTTGCACAAAACTGAAAACAGATTTTGGGATAGACTGTGAAACCATCCACACCTTGCACTGCAATTTGTCTGGGTGCTTTGAAAGCCAGCAGGAGACAGGACCACATAGTAGAGATTGTTCAATAATAATTAACATGCCTGTTTTGGTAACTTCCTTTTCTATCTCCAACTTCTACTGAAAATAATACATATTTGTATTTTTAAATATGTTATTTTAAAATGCCCTATTTAAATAAATCAAGCTACTTCAGCAGACACCTCTCAAAATTTCTGGATAGTAGACTAGGTCTCCAAAATCTCAAAATGAACTACTATAAACACCAACAAGATAGAATACAACTACCCTTTTTTCCCAAGCTTACGAAAAATAATCCCAGGATTCCATTACTGCTGTTTGAGAAGCTCATGCTTCTAAGTGACACGTATTCCAAAGGCAGTTAAGAAATCCACTATGCTAGTGCTAACTATAATTGTGTTATTTAATGAGAATTAAAAAGAAGCCGGAAATTATTATTTTGATAAATACGAGGGCAAGTCAAATATCACACTTTGGTAAGAATTTATTTCCCAAGTTACATGGGGAATAAAAAGAAGAAAGAGGAAGAAAGAACAGTGATTATGTACAATTTAGAAGAATAAATCAACATTTGCTTAAAAACCAGAGTCAGATAATTACAACTGCTTTGGCCAAGTCACCATTACCCATTCCAAGTCCAAATTGTAAGGCTTGTATTACACACCCCAAACTTTGCTGAGAGACACAACATACATATTAAGACAGATAAGCCAAGAAGTTTCTAACTCATTTTCTTCCCCAATACCTTTACTGAGTGCTTAGAGAGCTGAGCCTGCCCAGCCAGCTTAGCTATTTAATTGCCTGAATGCTAATTCCGAGCAGAAAGTACTTTGCAGAGTGGAATGCTACCCCTGGCAGCCCCCCACCCCCGCATAGCATCACCGCTAGACATCGCTAAATCCTTCACTTCTGAAACAAAAATTAATCCTCTGCTATTTGTTCTAGATCATGTGCAGAGCCAGACACCCTGGGAAGTCACTTTCATTTAGATAACTGCTCAGAACAGGAGAATATGCTGCTGGATGAGCATATTTTTCCCAGTCTCCAATTCCACACATTCCTGCCGAGCACCCCCTCCCCTGGCCCAGGCAAGTCAAGCCCACGGAGGACTCTGCTGAGCACACAGAGTAAATTCAAGTGGCTGGCTAAACTTCTTTCAGTCTGAAGAGACGTATTAGTTATGCGAAATACCGCTGGGTCTCAACAGNCCGCCCCTTTCAAAGCCTGCTGAATTGGACAGAGCAAGAGCTGGACATCAAGGCAGAAAAAGCTCCTCTGGAGTAGTCTGGCAGCATTTTAGGAATTCCTGGGTTATTGTCACATTCACACACTTAAGAGATAGGTTGCATGGCAATGTTGTTACGTTTCTAAGTTTGTCCACTGTCCGCTGATGGAAAATTACAGTTCTGCCAACTACCATTGTAACTGAAAATAACGATACACTGCAAATATCTAGCCCTTCAAGAGGACACCAAGCAAAATAGCCAAGTTAAATGCAACATGTAAAAGCACAAGGAGATTTCAACAACACACAGACCTGAGAAAACAAATAACCTGTTCATCATGAAAAGTACCTAAACCAAGAATTTTTAAAAAAGTTATTTTTTGCTGCATTCCTCAGAACACTTCACAGACATAGCACTGTCCAACATAGTGGGGTTTTGGAGGTTTTGGGTTTTTTTTCCTCCAAACTTACTCCCGTTTACACACCTGAAGACTGAAACAGTGGGCAGCTATGCTCAATAATGAGGCTGTAAATAACAGGTTTTAAAATAGACAGGCCTACTTAACAGAAGATTAAACACAATTACAAAAAGTGTTAACTACATGTTTAAGACATCACATGTAGGTACCCACATCTCTAGCTGGACACACAGTCTTTTAAACATTAACATCTGTTTAGAAAATATGCCAGCTGAACTCCTATGGAAAGAAAATTAGAGTTCTTTTTAATTACTGCATCCCTGATTACAGTAACTGCTAAGAAAGCACTTCAGCTATGCAGTTCAAAACAACAGCTTGGAAGAGTGTCATATCTGGAAAGTACCACGCGCTCTGTAGAAGCAACGGTACTTAGTGACAGTTTTATGGAGTAATCCCTCTATTATTTGTGGTGCTAACAATGGACACAGCTTACCCAGCAGACATCTGCCATCTGCACTGCAAGCCCTTCAGGAAATAAATGTAATGCTGTACCACAGAAACTACGTAGGATTTGGTGTTCCTTAACTAGCATGTTCTTTTTAGACTTGGATTAAGTTCACCTGTTCCTTTGGCTGCAACTGAAAGATTTTTTTTTCTTTGCTTTAAAGTTTCTTTTTATTAAAAAAGATAAAAAAATTAAAAAAACATTGGTTCAACAAATCCCATCTGGACTCATAATGCCTGCAATTGAGAACGATAGAAGTGCAAATTCAAGTGGGAATGATGTAGTGGAAATTTAGTATGACTTAGTGTAGTAGTACAGATAATTCATAGATCTTTAGAAGATGACAAAAAACAGCTATGTGTTGAGGGTTGTTTTAACCATGTAATAATAATAATTAAAAAACCTTTAAAATCCACACCTTGCACTAAAATAAGACTAAGCTGGTTATAAAACTTCACATTTTTCACTTAAGGTAGGACAAACCTCATTTAATTTAAAGGTTACCTAAAGCCTTTCAGCTGCAGCCAGCATTTCACCATACAGACAGCTGAACCAATGAAGGATTTTTGGACCTTGCAGATCTGCCAGCTACAAAACATCATGGTTTTGAGGTGAACATGATGACTGAAGCAACAAAAATGTCTTTCCTGTCAAAAGTTTAAATCCAACTGGTTTAGATCAAAGTAGTGCATTCCTGAAATAAGGAATGTTTACCAGTTCCAGTGCTACCTATTAAGTCTCCTTAGATACAAAATATCATAACGGACTTCTAGTTCCTCAAGATGCTGAAGGTTTTTGTTGGTGTTGGGTTTTTTTGTTTTTCTTTTTATCATGGCAGATGGGTTACATGGTCTCAATCTGCAAACTCGGTCAAATACCCTACAGGCTTCGTTTGCTGTGCCAGGCAGCACACAGCCACCCTCAAGGAGTGTTTCCTCCTCCTTCACACATGACCAAAATTCTTTGTATCTTTGCTTTTTCTCAGTGCTCACAGGAGTAACAGGTGGTGCCTGGTGTTTGATACCAGGTTTTATGGGAGATGTCTAGTTATCTATCATTGCAGTGGTCTTTAGCAAGTCAAACAGCTTTTTCGTGTTTTATGGTTGTTGATCTCCATTTTGGCTCTCAGCTAGGCATTTTTCAAATTCTCCAGCTCTTACTCCTGTGTGTTCATACGTGGTGCTTGGTTTCTCACAATACTCTGATCCTTGCTTTTCCATTTCAGCTGTTAACCACTAGGTTGTCCCTGAAAAGCCCTCTCTATACAAAATATAGATGCTTACTAGAAGACTTTGCAATTTTTCCCCATGCGTTTATCATTATTATTTTCAAGAAGATTCTCTAATTCTTACTTTATTGGTTTACACAACACGCTTATTAATGTGACCACTTTGCTTTGAGGATTGCTACAATGTACCTCCTATTGAAGAAATGCCATTAAGGTCAGTATATTTTCTGCAGTCTGTAGATACCCATTCTCTCAACTAATGTCACCCTATTAACGACCAGATTTTCAACAATTTAAGTACTTTATTGGCTAGAAGACAACTACGAAGCAGAAGAGACCTGTAGAAGGGAAATTTCCCCTCTTCCATTTTGTACCAAGCATTTCAAAAGCCAGCTAGCTCTTCCATCCCTCTCAGCAGCCCAAGAGGTTGAGAAGCTGTCCTGTCCTGAACCAGAGACACCATGAGTTCATTTCCTGTGTTGCAGGCTGGCTCTGGGAATTGCCATTCCTGTGACCATGAGTTTCCAGATGTTATGACGTGCCAGAACCATAGCTCATACTACAGATGGGTACTAGAGAACCAACGCTGCCAAGCTGACACATGAACTGACCCACCAGCAACAGCTGTGGGATAAGGGAGCTAGGAAGGACTGAAAAGAGTGGGGGAAAAGAGTATTCTCCAGAACTCCAGAAAAAGATTTTGCTTTGCTCATAAGCTAAAGTTACTTCTACTGGCACAAACGGTAAAAGAAAAAAGCAGACCACTTATAGAAATCATTCTTAGGGCTTTGACTAAAGAAATCAATTGCTGCACTTTTAGCTACAAAGTCTTATTAAAGTCAGAATTTACAATCAATATAATTCAACTACAGATAGAAGAAACAAGGTGCCCTGAAAAGTCTAGTGCACAAGTTTTGTACATACTTATATTCACCAGAAGCAAATGGAACCAAACAAGCTACTTCAAGAAAAACTGCACAGTTCTGGAAAGCAGATATGACTACACACAGCTTAAGATCATGGAAAGCTGGAAAAAAAGAAAACCCAAACATTGCTTACAACTGCCACACTGATGTCACGCTAAGTCTTATTTATACAATTTACCAGCTTTTACTACAATATGAAAGACATTTAAGTTTTTGTAACTGCAAATACTCTGATCAAAACAGCTCTAATCTTGCTTACACAGGGGGGTGGAAACAAAATACATCTCCTCCTGGATGTAAAAGGAGTTACTCACACTGAAAGTCCACAGTTTTTACTTCATCATGCTGTGGGATTAACACAAACTATTACAGCTGACACAAAAGCAATAGTCTTTAGGACACAGCTCCAGCTATGCCTACCATCATCCTATCAGCATTAGGTAAGACATCGGGAAACCTCTCTGCCATCTGTTTAGAAGACAATGTTTTGTTTTCTGACCAAATTTTAAAGGTGACCAAACCTAACTTCTAAGAATCTGTTACTAATAATAGGGTGGGGTTTTAACGCTCCATATTTTAATAGAAGCACTACTGTAATTCTGCAATCGCTGTACATTAAACAAGCAAAACACTCTGTGGGAATGCCAGGGCACATCAAGCAGGTATATGCCAGCAGTCACACCTATTTGATAAACACAGGGCATGCTTTCATTTAGCTGCAGAAGATAGAGCAAAGCAGTTCCACACTAGCAGCTCAGCAATCATTTTCCTGCGACAGTAAACAGAGATGAGGTTTGTTTTTTCCTCTCTGCTTCATTTCCCAAGTGTACGTGAGTTTGAAGCCCCCCGCCGTTTGTTGAGCTGTGCTCCGAAGACCAAGTGATAAACCCCACATACCACTTCAGTAACAGTGCGTGTGTTGAAATAGCTGCATCTGGAGCCCGAGGGTGTTTTTCTTTCTCCACCAGGCTCCTCAGCGCTAGCAGGACCCTGTCCTAAGCTCCCCGGCATTTCCACCCAGCTGTAGTTTTTTTCCAAGCCCAGGGCTCTTCCTCGCATTACGAGGAGGCGTTTTAAACCGAAGGTAAACGATGGTCTTGAGCTCAGCCTACATCCCCACGCTCGCTGAAAGCCCGAGAGGTTTCAGCTCTACTACCCGAAGACGCACTGCGGGACCGCCCGGCCGGATCCGAAGCGATCCAGCGCAACGCGCTTCTGAGCACTTACCGGTCCCCAGCCGGAGATCGGCGCGGAGCAGAACGCAGCCCTCTCCCGATCCAGGTTCGCCCCCGCCTGCGGACCCGCTCGTCCCGCGGCCGCCCGGCAGCCGGCCCCGCTTCGCCGCCGGCCCCAACAATGGCCCCGAGGGGGGAGCGTCGAGCCGCGCCGCTGCGGGGAGACGGGCCCGGGGCCGCCCCTCCCCACGGCAGGTCGGGGAGCTGGCAGCGACCCGCCGGCTCCTCCCTACAGCTGCCGCTGCGGGGAGCCCCGGGGCAGTTCCCCGTCCTCGGTTTCCAGTCCGTGCTCCGGTCCGGTGTGGCGAGGGCCGAGCGGGAGAGCTGGAGCCGCGCTCTGCAGCGCTGCGGGACNTTCCTCATCCTTTGGTCCTCAGGCGTTTCTTAGAGTATCTCTGGCTACGCGTCTCTGATGCTCCTACAATAATAAAAACCCACCCCACAACCAAAACCAAACCAAAAAACCCAAACACACATAACCACCAACACCTCTCTACCCCCCCAACAACACCTTTGAAAATCAGGGCTTTTCCTCCTCAGCAGATCTTAAGATATTTTGTACCTCAAGTGCCTTTTTGTGAGCTTCTTTCACACCTGAGCACTTGAAAGTCTGGTTGTCCAAAAGCAAACACCTCCCCATAGTCCTCACTTTTTCTTTTTCTTTTTTTTAAAAATGATATTATAAATACAATCCGAATCATTACAGACTGCTGGTGCAAAAAGAGGTGAAAACTCTGGGAGCAGAGAAGCCAGCCTGGTCATTTACATGTCAAAATGAAAAAAAAAAAAAAA
>VXBZ01010303.1:245600-261284 GCA_013399135.1 Heliornis fulica | reverse complement strand
TCCCCTCCAGACTCTTCAGTCCTGATAGGTTCCTGGCAGTACGTCTTGTCCCCCCAGCCCCGAGCTCTTCCTCATCCTTTGGTCCTCAGGCGTTTCTTAGAGTATCTCTGGCTACGCGTCTCTGATGCTCCTACAATAATAAAAACCCACCCCACAACCAAAACCAAACCAAAAAACCCAAACACACATAACCACCAACACCTCTCTACCCCCCCAACAACACCTTTGAAAATCAGGGCTTTTCCTCCTCAGCAGATCTTAAGATATTTTGTACCTCAAGTGCCTTTTTGTGAGCTTCTTTCACACCTGAGCACTTGAAAGTCTGGTTGTCCAAAAGCAAACACCTCCCCATAGTCCTCACTTTTTCTTTTTCTTTTTTTTAAAAATGATATTATAAATACAATCCGAATCATTACAGACTGCTGGTGCAAAAAGAGGTGAAAACTCTGGGAGCAGAGAAGCCAGCCTGGTCATTTACATGTCAAAATGAAAAAAAAAAAAAAAAGAAAACCTCCCCCCAAAAAAAGACAACCAGAAAATTCACTGGCATCATCTGTTCTGTCCCCATCTCTTGCACACCACCAGCATCCTATCTAGAATGCTGCTGAGTTTTTTTCTATCATTAAAGGGACTATATAAGAAACAACTTGCTTTCCATGCAATGTAAAGCCATTGAGTGCAAATGATCCAGGATAGTTTTTAGACAAGAAACTCAGATGCAGGTATGTTGTTCAGTATTGAACAAAACAGCAACACCACAGAGTAGGTAACTATAATTCAAAATAGTAGTAAGACTACATGATGGCATTCACTCTCTGAATATCTCAGACACATAATATATGCCCAGCAGTGTCACAAGAATGATCTCTACTTTTCCAAAATAATAAAAAACCCCACCCTTAAAGTATTTCTTTGATATGCAAATGACTGTACAGCAACTGACTACAAGTACTGTATCACTTATATTTACTAACTACCTTACAGAACTGACAAAAGCACATATTTGCTCACTGCTTTGATACCTAGGAAGAAAAGTATTATAAAAATCTAAAGGATTACAACCTATTAAAGCTCTCTGATTGTATGTACTGCACAAAATAGCATGACTGTATCTTAGCACATCAGTTTACTGCAGATACTTGTTTCCCAAGGCCAACAGTAAAATGAATATATAATGTATATTCATAGGTTATGCTTAATAAAGTTATTCTTCTGCAAATTGAATTTAAATACTTTATAATATACTTGAATTACAGACTTTAGTCAATTATTGCCTTAACAGTATCTGAAAAGCAAACTCAGAACTGGGAGTGCTGAGAAGCCTTTCTCCCATGCTGCACTCTTATTTCCACAGAGTAGAAATTGGTCAATTTTCCCTCAGCACACTCCTGGTTTTGACACCTCCATCATAAACCCCTGACCACCCTTCCTGCACTACATTCAACTTCCCATGTTGCTACTTATGGCAGCATTCATCTCCAGCGATATCAGACAAATACTTTGTCACTTGTAAGTGATGAGGAAATACGCCTGAGCTCTGCAGCATATGGAGTGCAGGTACAGAAAGGTGGAAAAAGATGAAAGAATCTAGACCAATACAAGGCAGATCAGGGATGTCAGATTTTGCTTGTGGAAACCTTGAGAAGATAAATAAGTAATACTGCTCTATCTACCACCTGTAAATCCACGTATGCTGAGAATCTGCATGTCATCTGCACTACTAAATCAGCCATGGCATAAGTCAGCATGGTTCTCAATCCACCATAAAATTCTATCTACCTGTGGATCAATATGTTCTTACAAGTGACAGAATTCCTATCATAAGTAAAATGAACTCACAAAGTACCACTGTGCATTAAAGAGAAAACAAGCAGAATAAAATTTGACTATTATACCATTTGAAGATTGTTATTTTTTAGATTTCATGGATTAGCCGAAAATTAGTGATTTGATATTCAAACCCTTGAAGATCCTTGCTGCTCTGAGCAAGCAAAAGTACTTTGCCTATTCTGATCAAAGAAAAGTAATTTAAACTTATAAGAGATGGCTTGCCTGTTTTTCTAATAATATATCATGTTAACTGGCTTTTTAACTGAGATTTTAAAATAGCATTTTTCATAGTATGATTAAAGAATAAAAGCAACTAATAATAAAAATACTAATACAGTTCCCAGAATTCTATATACAAGCCTAGGGAAAACCTATATACTGTTATGATGATAACCATATTAGAGTTTCAAATGAATTGTAGTACATAAGTAAAAAAAATTGATGCTTATATTTGTATCTAAGTGCAGCTGACACTGTGTTGGAATGGTCAAACTTCATGTCTTGTTTGAAGGGAGCTAGTGTACAAAGAGCTGAAATTCCTGACCACAACCTTTTCATAGCCTTTTTTAAACTGAAGGACCCAGGCAATGCCACCAAGCACCAGCCACTTCTGCTAGCTTTGGCTGCCCATAATCAAGAGCTGCTACCAAGCTACCAGCCCTCAGTGGCTGCAGCTATTTTCCATACCTTTTCTCAGCTGGATACCTTCACACAGCCCTCTGAGCTTAACATCACATTAATCACAGATTCTTCTTGCCATGGTAGTCTTTAAAAGAGACACAGTCAGAAGAAGCTGGAGGGTGTTGACAGCATTGGTTGTTAACAGGAGAGCTAGTGGACTTTTTGGATGCTCTGGGGACAAAATCGATACTGAAGTACTACGCAAATGCTAGGAAAAGGAAAAAAAAAAAAAAAAAGAAGAGGCTTTTGAAATCCTTGAAGGCCTGACAGAGGACACCAGAGGTTATTATAGCCACACTAGATTTTTATTACAATTCTTAGATGCTGTAACAGAGTATTTGCAGTAAGCAATTTACCAAATGCCATTTAAAATGCACTGGAACACACAGGGCAGGGACCAACCATTTATTGACTACTCTTTGCACTAAAGTATACTTTTGTGCAACATCTGAGGTAATACTGAAATAGCAGCAGCTACTTGAATTATTCAGAAGCCCACAGGGCTCATATTTGGATCTTACAGATTCTAAGAGTATCTGGCACCTACCAGGAGTACAGTACGGAAAAAATTAATTGGACTGAGCTTGATCCATCAGAGATTACTAAGTCTAGACTGCCACTAACTGTGTCACATCTGACGACTTCACAGAGATAACTAAGTGCCTTCAAGGAGCTCCCTAGTGCCTTTGGGTGTAGAAATATGAGGCAAAGGCACAAACTAACTTATTTGAGACTGCAGCCACAAATGCGAGTCATCTGCTCCTAGACCTAAACTGAGCCTGAAAACAGAATGTCTGTGTTCATGAAGCATCACCCCCAAGATGGAAACTCTAAAAATTGGCACTTGGGAGCCTCTGAACAGACAGTGGAGTTCATTCACAAACTGTGTAACCCACCCAGAGATGAAAGAGAATATTGTGAAAGACAAAAACAAAAGCACCCATCAATTTAAAAGAAAAACAACACAAAACACCCACAAAAACCCACCAGTACTTAGAGCTGTGGGTTTATTTCTTTGAAATACATGATGAAGAAAAGGAAATGAATGAAATATGAGGTATTAAACATATAAACTTGCATCCTATTATACTGGCATTCTACTGTGCATTCTTCCCCACGCATCCAGGTGGTGGTGAGATAAGTCTTCATTTAGCCATAGGTCATAATATAAGCAAAACTGATTCAGTATTATCATATACACCTACGTTTGAAGCTGTAAGTACTGACCCTTCCATTTCAAGACTGCTAGCTCCACAAGGATGAAACAATCCATAGATGACATGAAGTAAATTGGCTGTCCTTCTCCAGTTTCCACTCATCCAGACTTCATCGCAAAATCTTTCATAATTTATACCCTCAAGAAAAACTGAGAATTGAGTATAGAGGTTAAAGAATATCTTTAAGCCTTGCAAAGCAGCCTTGTTCAGCTCTAGCAACAGGGGAAATGTTAGACATGATTGCTGATCATGCTCTATTTGTCTTTTTGGATAAACAAAGGACCTCTGGCTTGTATTTGGGAAGTTTAAACTCTACGCACTACATTCAATAAAATGGATACCAACACATTTTTTTAATATTCTGGAAACTGGAACTTTAAGGTCACAGCATCTTAAATAATGCTGAAAGTCAAAGCATAAATAAATTTCTGGGGGCAGTGAGGGTCTTTCATTGTCCACAAGGCGCCTAGAACAATGTACTCTCAGTCCCTAGTGTAATCAAAGAGTCAGTTCAGTATGATACTGCAAACAAATAAAACAGGATTCTAAACTATTTCCTCAATTGATTTTTTTAAAAAACTCTCAAAGTATGATAGTGACATTTTCCAGTCTTTTTTTTTTCCTCTCCTCTCAACTGAAATAAGATACTCCAGCAGTACTTCTCTTTTTCCATTGAGATCCTGAGGTTTTAAACCAGGCCATGCAAAGTTTGAATATTATGAAATATAAGACTGTCTTGTTTTATCCACTTACAGAACAGAAATGCTACCATCAATTTATTAGAACCTCACAAAAAAAAAAATCACTGAAGATAAATCTTTTATTTTGCATGTCTCCAAATGCATATCTGAGACTTCACAGTAACAAGTCCCACGTCACAGAAAAAAATCTTGAAGAGCTAGTAAGTTAGAAAAAAATCTTCACCTTGGAAGCAGTTATTTACATTACTAAAATAAAAACCCACACAGATGTGTATTAATCATGCAAAACCAAACACACACCACCTCCCTGATTTCACAGTCTGCAGAAATGCTTTAATATGAAAAGGTCCAAGACAGTGTTATTAGTATCTCAAATAGTTTTCCATTTCTAATATGAAGAAATGTTGTTTAAAGTACATATAAGTCTGGAAGCAAAGTTGAAGATCTGTGCTCTTGATTTATCTAAGTCTCAATATTTTGAAGGAATTTTTTATAGCTTGTCTCCCAGTTACCACAGTTTTATTCTCTACACAGAGCGCTCCAATAATAAGTTACATTAAAATGCAGCTGCATAAACATGTTTACACACAGTTACATTTTCTTATTCACATTCCTTTTGCACAGGTGTACCTTTTCCACTATGAACTAACTACACTTAAGTGTATCTTATGTAAGGGTACACATGTATAATGTCACTTGTAAAATAGACCAGACTCACCAGAGGGAAAAACTAACAGAACATTTTATCTGAACATAAACAAGTGACATAAAAAGCAGTAATTCCATCACCTGTACGACACCAGTGTTTAAGTTACAACAACCATCCTAATGTTGCAGCTAAAGTCACTATTGCAGCATATTTTTTTTTCCTCAGATGGCAAGAGAAATGCACTTTACACCAGTGTTGCTACAGTAATTACCACATTAAGGTTTACTTGTCTATAATCAAAGAAATAACAAAGAGCTGCTTTTCTTCCATCACTTGGACGAATTCATACAGCAACAGTCCACAAAACACAACTAGCACTATTTCTGTTTCAGCTAGAGAAGCAAAGGAAAAGTCACTTTTCCAGATGCATATTCTTAGTTCAGCAAAGTCTGGAAATGTAAAGGATTCCTTCAAAACACTGAGGTATCGGTTACTTATAAGATAGGGACCAATGCATTGTAGTTCATTCCAAGGAAAGTAAAAACATAACATCAATGCTCCTTGCAACTGCACAAGTCTTGCCCTATATGTGCCCTATAGTCACACACAAAATATTTATGTTGCAGATATCAGAAAATTACACATTTTGCTAATTTCATTCACTTTCATTGCTAAAAAAATTAGATGGTTCTCATTCATTTATGAGCAAATTAAGTGAGAATTAGTTCCTAAACATTTTTTCTACCTATTGCAAGTTCAACCTTCAAGCTAGCATGCTGTTCCCTTAGCTATGTAAAAATAACAGGACAGAAAACCATTACTAGCTTCTTAATTATTCGGTTTTTTACAGGATTTTCAAAATGAACTGCCTAAACCTTTAAACAATACATGAAAGGGCCCTCCCCACTCCCCTTTTGTGCACAACCTACATCATACCTTCACCTTTCCTCATTAGCAAAGTGAAATAAGCACCAAAAGTTGAACTTTTATTTCTTCGAGGGAAAAAAAAATTCTAAGTGGTACAAGTAAACAAGAATTGCTAACACACATGGAGAAGGTTGTTTTGGTTTGGTTTTTGGGTTTTTTTTTTATGAGCTTTACTGACATGCTAACGAAGGCCTGACAGACAAAGCAGGAGAAAATGCTATTTGAACACAAACTCAGTGTTTGCTCACTAGGCTGCTTGCCCGCCAGAGGGTTACCCAAACAACTCCTGCAATAGGAAGTCAATCTTTTCTAGCTGTCTCTTAGCAAACAGATGTGACCCTGGGAATTTCTCATACATTCAGATAAATCAGGAACCAGACCTTTCGGAGCACCAACCTCCACAGCTTTAGAAGGAAATGCCAGATTTCTCTGGGACACTCTGATTTCATCCTGTTTAGACTGCAGTAGTTACTGCCTATCCTACACAAGTGACATCATTTCCAAAGCTGTTCACTTAAAGCAAGTTTGAGATGTGACTGTTTTACTTGATACTTCAAAAGCCTTGGACAAGTCTGAACTACGAAACATCTATGTAACATTCCTCTACACGTTTGTCGGTTCGTTTTGGGTTGTTTAATGCTCTCTCTATTCCCTTTATATTACACCTAGGCATATCTTCCCAAAAAGATATTTTGTGTACACAGGTCCCCTGCAGCCCCAGTTTTGAGCTATAGTCTTGTCAGTGCGAAACTGCAACTGTATGCCTTCTTAATCTATCCTCAAATCAAAAATCCTTTTGAAAAGCACAGGGTATACAGGAATTGCATTACAGTTTGTAATAAAAAACACAGGTATATGCATGAGATACATTTAACAAACCAAAATGTTATATTGAAGATGTACAGTATTGAACAAATGTCTCTGATGATGTACTTGACAGACTTTTCAAACCTGACAGTACCTTTGGACTTCTACATTCAACTTGTAGGATAGGATAACTATTTAAAGATTCAAGATCAGACTTCAATTATATTACTTCTATTACAATCCCTGTGATGTACATAGCCAGTTCGGCAATATTACCTTCCCTTTTTAACACAGCCTACCCGTTTTATACACACTATACATGCTGTTTCTAGCAAATTCATCAAAATAGTATTTGGTCCTCTACTGGTTACATTAACTATAGTATCAGATTAACTCTCTTCCCAGAAGAATTAAGGAATCTGAAGAGGACCAGGTACTGAAACATATTTAGGAGTACTGATTCTGCACACAGGAACTGACAATCGCAAAGCACTCCAGGACAGTGAAGCAGCAGGACTGACACCAATCTTCTGCACAGGAAAACAAGGCATGGGAATTGAGACAACACTAGTCTCTCTTCGTCTGTGGAAAGATAGTTTTTTAATATCCTGGCAAAGAAGAGTGCCTGGGTGTATGCCAGCAGTACCACAGCTGTACAGACTCAGCACCAGTAAGCCACCTCTGTATCAGACACAGAGACACAGGCATAAAGCAGCTACCAAAGACTTCTGGCAGCCCTGCGGCAGCAGCTGCACAGCTGTTCCATGGCCAGGAGAAAAGTTTGGACCCTTGGCAGCTCCCTTCCTTTCAGCTCATTTAATTGGGCCATGTACCTGTTACAGGGCACAGGCACTGCTAATTTCAATAAAGCTAAGAAATTGGTTTACTACCAAGTCATCGAACCTTACTAGCAGTGTTCAGATAATAAAAATTGGAATATTCCTTTTACAATTTTAAATTTTATTTAACAGAACAGCCTTGTTTAGTCTACAGTATTTAACAGTCATCAGCCAGATACTATTTTAACATAAGCAATGAATGCATACATAAAACACCAACCTTCCCAGCAAGAACTCATGGCCCAATCAGCTACTGAAAGCTGAAGAGCAGCCACAAAGATTTCTCCATTTGTCAGAAGACATATATAAGTTGGTTTGGAAAGGGTATAGGCAAAGATTAATAAATCTACCAGCAAAAAAAAAAAAAAAAAAAAAAAGTCTTCCCCAAAGAGTTTGAGTGGCAAAGGTAAGAAACCCACACACACCTAACCTTGAAAATAGCATCTCAATCAGTTTCGTTCTTCATGCTCATATGACATGTCCACTACATTTATTTTTTTTTCCTCCTCACAGCAAACAAAAAGGTACCACATGGATCTGGTCAAACACATACTAAGTTATTGCTATGTATTAGAAAAGACTATGATATCTGCCAGTGCTAGCCCTGCCTTTCTAGTACAACCAAGTGTGACATAACAGGAAGGACCAGCAGTATTTGTGTCTAGCAAGTGGAAACAGGTGACCTTGAGCTCCTTGGTTACTGGCATATTATAAATCAGGGGTAAGAGCAAACTGCGCCTTTCAAGAAGGGGCCAGGGAAGAAGGGAGAAAAAGGAACCTGGAATGCTCAACTCCAGTTCAGAGGATGAGGAATTTCAAAGCCAGGTGATAATTTTAAGATGCAAGTGTCTATCACGCAAACATGTGCCAACACTCTCACTCACACATTCTCCTCATAGATTAGTTTTAATCCCAGTAAATTTTCTAAATTCAGCTCACTACATACCCACAACAGGCTTGTTTGCTGGCATAAGGATGGCAACCATAGTCAAGAACGATGAGCAGGAGTGGTGAGATGTGGTGCTTTCAGTGGCACTGATGAGTCAGATCAACATCAGAGAATGAATACATACAACGTGCATATTACAGTACGTACTGTAAAAGCAATAGGCTTTAGAGTTAACACTTGCTTTAAATGGAAACTTTCAAAATATTTTGCTCATGAAAAAGCATGCAGTACACAGAATATAAATAAGAAGAACCGCAAATCAAAAGGATAAGCATGACTATTTCCAGTTATAAGTTCTCTATATAACAAATTATTGCTTAACTAGTTTTGAATTCTCACAAAGTAACAAAGCAGAAACAAAGGCCTGTGTTTGAAATGCTAATGAATTAAAATTCCAGTCCCCTACATACAGGAATTTCTTTCATTAGGACAAGATGGAGAACTCCTCAGTGATTAGCATTCTAATTCAATACTAAAACCTAGTCGGGTACCACTGGTAAAGCCACGGAAGGCATTTTCCCAGGTTTCGTGCTTTCTTGTTGAATGACTGCCCTTCTTTCAGAGCTAAACAAGTCAACAGTTCAGCAATGTCATTATCTTCTATGACTTTCTTCACAATTGCTGCATTACTAACCTACTTGCACAGCTACTGTAAACACTGAGCAGAAGCATCCTAACTCTTCAAATTATCAGTCAGGGCATGACTGAAATTTTGAGGCTTCTTGTTTCTTCTTATCTAAAGGATACCAGCCCATCAGGAGGTAGTTTGCAAGAGACCACAGGTAAACACATGAGAAGGACAGCAAAGCTGTATTCTATTATAACAGTGTGGCTAAAACATATGTGTGCCTTCAGATGGAGGTAATTAAGAAGAGTGCCACATATTCTGTATAATACTTAGCAAAAGCCTCATGGGCTTCAAAAATAAAAGAACAGCCAGGTCCTGTTAAACTTACTACACTTCCCCGCCTTACATTTAAAGATGGAAAGAAATAATTCCCTCAGGGAAGCAGGGCCCAGCTCATAATTTCTGAATTAAACCCATTACTATTAGCTGCAGAATGAAATTATTAGTGACAGGTTCACTGAATTACCTCTTTAAAGAGGTCACTAGAGCTTCCTAGAAACCTAAAACTGCCATTGTAAATTTAGCTAATAACAAGTGAGTTTTTTAAAACCATCAAAATTAGAAGTAAACATAATAAAGAACCTGATTTAACACCCTAATGTAGTCATACACTGAAGTACAACACATTTGCATTTTCTTCAAAGTTATAAACTGAGAAATACATGAGTGCTGGCATGCACCTCTATTACATCAACATTTTATATTCACAGATGTGAGCACAATTTACATTGATTTTCAATATGCTCATTTTTCTTAAAACTAATCAGACAAGTGAAGAATAATTCCTCTGGCAAGTGCACAAACCATAGCTTGATCAGTACATTTAAAATAAGATTAAATAGAGGCGTAAAATAGGATTAAATAGAAGTTTTCACCATGCAAAGTTCTGTTATGAACTAAATCAATTTTGCAAATATCAAGAATCTGGGGGAGAAACAAAAGCAGCCACATATACATAATCATACTTCCATTCTGTATTACTGCCATTTTAAAGCTTCACTCAATTATTTACAAAGCACCTTTGACAACAAAAAGATTGTTGAATCCACCACATTATAGGCTGGTTCTGTTTAAGTTTCCAAGACTCCAAATAAACTTGTACTATTTCATGTAAAATACACATACAATCCTCAAAGTACAGCCTGTTTTCCCCCTCACAGGTGACACCTCTTCACTGGATTACAACATCCCATCTCTATTGTTAGTTCTATCCCTCACACTGGTCCTGTAAATTCTGCATTACAAGTTATACAAAGGATGTCCCTGATCCTAAACAAGTAAACAGCAAAGTTTAGTAGTTAAGTCTCTGCTATTTGGTGAGAAACCCAAGCTTGAAATGCTTCAGATGGCATAAAAAACTTATCTTTTTTTTCCACTTGGAGTTGTCATACAGTTGCCTAGCAGTTACACAGGAGCACTGCAAGGCTTTAAGAGACACTCCTTTATTGCTGTGGCAATGGAACTTGGACACAGAAGCATTGGACACAGAAGCATTGGACACAGAAGCATCAGGCACAGCCTCTGTTCCACAACACATAAGTGCACCCAGACACTTGGACTGCAAGAGGTCTGGAGTGTGGCATCTGTTAATACCAAGTTCTCCACTCCTCCCACATGCAATGAGGACCTTCTGTCTTTGTTGTCCCTTCTAAGTTCTGATATACTTTGTCAGGATAGTTTCTTTACTTCTAGAAGTTCTTCTAACTAAAAGCATTTTGGAATCCCTATTTTTAAATGGAGTAAACAACCTTAATTCTGCAGGTTCACAAGGAACTGTCAGGCAAAATGGCAACACAAAATGGTCATGGGAAATCTCATACTAAAGTGAATGTACCTTCACTGTCACAACTAAGTCATATTCATTAGTACTGAACAGGAACTTAGTAAAGATTTCTGAGTTCTACAAGCCTTAAACTAAAGACACACTCAGATTTATTTTACCAGTAGAAAGATATTATGCAAAGATACCTGAAACCTAAGTTTCAAGTGACAACTGACTTTATCACATGTTTCATGGAACTATAACCAAAATTTAACAGCTGTCATATAGACTCTGAAGTAGACTGATAAACCTGTCATTAAGAAACTAAACTACCAAATATTGCATATTTCAGTGTAAATTCAATTTACTATACAGTTCCTCCTGCATTTTATTTTTTCCTCAATATTTTGGGGGTTTTTATTTTAATAGCTATCACAACTCATGCAATGACTAGAGATACTCCAGTAACAGACAATGATAGAAAAGGTTGGAAATGTATTTGATTAATCAGCTGTGAGATTCGGTACCATCTCTTCTGCAGGGCCCATTTGCTTCTAAATAAAGAAGGTAAACAACATCTTTTCTGCTGTGCCAGTTTCTCCATCATTGTGGTAATGAGGAAGGTACATTGTTCAATTACCACCTGGCACTATATTTAGCTCTTCAGATGTCTAGGTTGAACAAATGAATTGACTGAAACGAGAATTTATTTGAATTGCTCTAATTTGCAGAATTTGCAGAGCACTCTCAGTAAGATTCAGCCAAGATGGGACAGGTATTAAAATACCAACATGTTTTATAATTGCACAAACAAATCTTCAAGATCACAAACATCCGTTTAAGTAACCAACCAAAATACTGAGAAACGTGTAAGAAAACTCAGGCATTGATGTCCTGGAATGGTCAAAATTATCTCCAAATGCTATAACACTATATTTAACAACTATTAATATAATTCATTAGTTCTGTGGCTCTAACTCCTCTTGCAGCAACTGGCACCTAAATCTAAAGAGCAACTTCTGCCAACCTCAGAGATAGATACTAGGTGATGTGAAATTCAACAAGCTCTGTCAGGGGCTGCACTGAATTATCTACCATATGGAAACCATAAAAAGCAAAATTATATGAAGGGTAACGAAGAAATACTATTAAAACCTGATGGTGATGGTATAATTTCACAACTTTCCAACAGAACTAACTGGAACACTGCCTTTCTGATGACCTGCATCATTTAGAGCAAGCTGAGTGAGAGCCAAAAACCCTGAGGCATCAGATGAGGCTTCCCAGCAGGGTCTCCTACCTGTGGAGATAAACATTCTGGGAGATAAAACTATTTCCTTCTACAAAGGATCTCAGATATTTGCTGTAACTTTTAAATTGCATTTAAAAAAAATCAAATTTCAAAACACTAAAATTCTCTGCAAAAGTACAGTTGCCTTTTTCCAGCCAACTCTATATGGTCTCTTTCTGAAAAAAAAAAAAAAGATAAAAAACAACCAACACAGGACTGTTCAAAATTAAGTTAAAGGATTACTTGGAATTGTCTTGCATAAACACAAGCCAAGTTTCAACTTAAGTTACTATAATGGTCTTCATATAGGCTCGTAAGTCACACAGCAAGTTTTGGCAGAAACACTTTAGTTTTTAGAAAATGTAAGTTTAGGTATTTGAATGCATTGCCAAAATTCTCCCAAAGATAAGTGAAATCCTGTCTTCCTGGTGTATTTAATATCTGAAGAGTTACTCAATGTGAATTGAATTTATCAAGATAAAGAATACATTTTTTCTTGCAAATCTGAGGACAGACCAGCCCTTCTGCTTAGTATCGAACAGCTGTTGCATACAACAGATGCTGGAAATTCTCTAAGAGATTCTACAGAATTTTCTATAGGAGCAAAATACCTTGCAAACTAAAAGCCAGGGTTTCTATAATGAAATAAATTTTTATGCCACGGTCTTAATTTCAGTCTACTTAATATATTCATTCAACTTACAGCCTCTAAGCCTTTCATTCAAGAAGCTCTCATACCAGCAGTAGCATTCCATAAAAAGACTTGTTCACTCAACAGTGCTAGTCTTTGCTCAGTGAAATATTAGTTCCTGCAATCTGTCAGAAACTAACTGGACAACAACATACTCTGGTCTGTCAGAAAAAGCAAAAACCTACACAAGAACTAAAAAGGCTACCTTCTCAAAACGGAGACTTTTTGTCTGTGAAACTGGGAAGGTTATTCTACGTGTAACAGTTCTGCCTATTCCTCAATCCAAAACCGAAAACTGTAACCTGCCAGCAGTTTACTGAGAAGCTTTTCTTCCCCCCATCCGCCATAGTTCAAGCCAAATGTCTCAGCACTGGATCTCAAACTTTAATTTCCTTCTTCTTCTGCTATTGTTATGCCAGCACTTCTAAATATTTACCCTTCCCAGATTCCTAAAATGGAAGGGGCTGAGCTTCTTTTGTAGTGCAGATGATTTGCACAGACCCCAAGTACGGGAGAAATTCTCACGCTTTCATGAGAGGGAACTGGATTTAGAGGACACTTTGTTCATGACAGGGTAAAGTAATCTTTAATAATTTTAAACTGAAGGGTCTTTCTAACACAGAGGGATTATGTATACCTTCCCCATGCACAATGATAAACATTAAAGGTATTAGTAAACATTCCTTAGAAAACTGCAGATTTAAATTTTTTATAAAGTGTAGATGTGATTAAATTGCATATATATCTGGAAACATTTAGCACTAAACCATTGAAAAGTTATTTTACTGTATACTCCACCTCAGTTTATCTTCCAAAAAATTAACCTGTCATTGAATATAAGGATTCAGTAAAGATAGAGCTTAAATCAAAAAACTTAAGGACAGATAAATAAAATGCAAGCACTGGGCAACATGAAAAAGGAAAACAAATGCCAATTTTATGGTTAGTGAATGTTTTGAAGTCTCCTCAGGGATGTTTTAGCCACCGCTATCAAAGTGGGAAGGCAGCTTGGTCTTTGATGGTATCACATGAATTCAGCAGTGATCTACAAAGAAATACTCCACATCCTATTTATTAAATCAAGCTCACAGGCTAACAAGTTTAGCTACAGTAAATCTAAAGGAGTTATAAACATAGAAAATGACATGGAGTAATCTGAGAAAAAATAAAAGCAGCTTTCCTTTCATTATTCTGGTAACACACAGTCTCCTGCTCAACAGAAATCTTTTGCTAGGACATTTATTCCTCCTCTTGCAACCAAACAGATCAAAGGCTAATAAAAACCTGCTAAAGCCATTGATCATGTCACCTTAGCTGAAACTGTGAATAAAAATACTAATAATATGACAGTATTCTTATTTTGAAGTTGTCAAATGTTGCCCTTTAACTAAGAGAACTTCCAGAAAGTCTTTTTAACCACTGAGCTTCTTATTATCAAAGCAAATATTTCTTTGTGTGCATACTCCATCTGAAAGAGTTGCATTTCCCTCCATTATGGCTGCTGGAAACTTGGGGGGTTATGAAGCTAAATGAGATTGACCCTGTATATTCCAAAGTTCCTTAAGAATCTGTACAAGTGTATGTAGTTAATGACAGAAGAAAATAATGAAACTTAAAACCAGTTTCCTGAACAGTGGGGAGCTACAGTTCTTCAATATCCAACTCTGAACACTACATGGACAAATCTGAAATGAGGAAAGAAAGCAGAGGCTGCCAAAATCTGCTTTTCCATCTAAGGTAGTAAAATAACGATTAAAAAGTCAATTGCTATAAAACCAGGGAAAAAAAATCTCAGCTTTAAAACATGTGGCTGTTACTTCCAAATCTGTTTTGCATAGCTCTGGAAGTCTATCAATAACCACCTCTTCTTATGCTCCAAGTGCTGAACCTTTTCTTTCTTTTATATGGACCTTTGCTTCTTTCATCTCCTGCTTCTGTTTTTACATATATCTCCTCTGTTGCTGAATTTTCCTAGTTACAAAGTCTTCTGAAGCAGCAGAACCAGAAACTCAGAAGATGAATTTCTACAAGTAACAGTCTGGATAGGAAAGGAGGCCTCTGCATCTGTCCTGTAGGCAGTCTTACTTGGTAGAATACCTACCTGCATAAACACTATTTATCACTGGAAGAAGTTTGGATGTGTGGGACAGTTTTAACATATAACCAAGAAGTTTCTGTAGGCACACAGCTTCTACAGACTCCATTAGCCAGTTTCACCTTTTAATCACTGCAGTGACCTGCACTTCATTTGCACCTTCCACAACACTGAAGTGTCAGGTGCCATAAAGCTCATTGCTAAGGCATGCCTCATGTTTTACAATTTAGGCTAAGATTATTTCCAAGCTGCTTATCCTCCTAAGGGAGACAGCTGGAAGACTTAATCAGAAATTTTGTTTGTGAGATCAGTGACAAACTGCAATACCCAAAGTCATTATTTTGGGTTTATAGACTGACTTCAAGAAAATATTTCAGGGAACCCTTTTGACACGATTCCCACTCGGTAAGTTGCAATGCAGTTAAATTTCACTAACTTTAAAGTAGTTGAATGGCTTGATCTAAACTTTCAAAAGACCACTGAACAAATACTAGTTGTTTATCAATTTCTTCCTAAAAGAACATACTGAAAAATAGTGCTAGAATTGTAAACTCTAAAAGGCAGAATGTTAACAGTAACAGTGGTAAGTTATTATTTTTAACTTTTTTTTATATATA
>VXBZ01010303.1:179339-245559 GCA_013399135.1 Heliornis fulica | reverse complement strand
AAAAACTACTTCAGAAGTCATAAGGGATAAAAACCCCCAACAACAATTGACCAATTCTTTGCTGCTACAACTTAAAACTCATAGCTAAACAGTTACTATACACTTACTGAAGGGGTAAAGGCACATTACCCAAAACCCAGCTGCAGTGGGATCAGAGTTCTAGAATTCAAAACAACTGTTTACCACTAAATGCTGTATATNAGCCAAACTATATGTAATATATGTAAATAATATTTTATATGTAATTATAATATTAAATCAAATAATTAAAATATTTATTCAAATAGTGATATGTTTCCCATGGCCGTGTCCTGGGATTTAATATAACATTAGTTGACTGTATTTGACTTTGAGCAAAGTAAAAAATGAAGACATTATGGTTATGTTCCTGAGGAATGACAAAAGAAAACTAGTAGAAAAACAATCAAGTAAGAACTCTCAATTTATCTAGTTCATGAGCAAGCTAACAAGGTAATTTCTCAACTTTGCAAGAAAACAACACATGCTTCCTAACAGCATTACTAGATTTTGTGATTTTTCTAAACTGACAATGAATATAATATTAACCATTTCAACGGTTATTACCATTGTATACCAATGGCTATTAATTACATTAATGAATGTAATACTAACCATTCATACTATTATGAATATTATGACTTTTCAGAGTTATAATGTGACTGTGGTATTATTATGCTTAAAAGAGAGCAAACAATGGAAAATATTTCCAAATATAAATTTAACCGTAACAGCATTATCTACTTATTTGATACATCAAAACAAAAAAAATGGCTTCAAAACCAGTAATTATCAGAAACTTTTAGAGTTGAAAAATATCTGAACCTTTCATAATCACCTAACTACAGCAGCCAGCTAACTAATATTCCTGAAGACCAGACCAAACTTTTTGAAACTGTACCAAATTATGTGCCTTCCCGTTTACCTCATTTTAACGGGAACACTTTTGACCAAAAGCAGAGAGATGGGGCAGCTAGCTAAGCCAGGAGACTACTGCAGTGTCATGGATATGTGCTACAGTGTTACATGGATATGAATCAAAGAAATACGTTGGTAAGCAGGCACGCTTTAAGTTGAAAAGCAATTTTAAAGAGTGGCAGTTTTAAAGAACAGCCAAGTTTAATTTGCATAGTAAGGACCAGTCTTGAAATGGGAATTTTTATACAGCTGGGTAGTTAACAGTCCTGTATATATTATAAGTAACATACAGACACCAAGCCACAGATACAAGCCTTTGAAAACAGTTAATATCCTATATTCTCAGGAATACAGCCCTCACGAATGCAGACTGTATAATGACAGCTCAAATGGACCAGAAGAAAAGGCAGATGGAAAAAGGTAGGATGGATATCTAGGTAGAATTATGCAACTCAAAGGCACTGCATAAGGAGAAAAGCAATTTGAAATACCTCTGTATTACTCTTCACGATAAGATCTGAACAATACAAAAAATTTAATTCTCGAAGGGAAACTGAAGAAAAAATAAATGTCAAGATTAGAGAGAACACATTCCTCAGATGCAAATACTTACTGTACTTTTCCTTCATTTATCATCACAAAACACGACACTGTCCAGATTTCCTACAGTTTAAACTTTAACAAATGCATATAGAAAATATATCACTTTCTGGTCTTGGTTACTTTTAACATGAATAAACTGACAACTGTAAATGAAATCTTCCCAACAGAGAAGAATCAAAATCATGACCTTCCCAGAGCCTGCACAAAACCCTTTCCTTCCTTACCCAGGGGACAGTGTAACTCATGAGAAACAGCTGACTGCACCCAGAATGAAGCCTCCATTGGAAACCAAGCTCATGCATTACATTTGATGTACTTCAGGCAAGTGAAAAACTTCATTACAACATTCCAAACAGGTTTCCAGGAACAGCAGCACACTGAATTAGGGGCTAAAGGAAGAAGAGTTATCAGTTGTAACTGCATCAGAAAGAAAAACAGGAACACATTTCCTGGGGTCTTTTAAATTACACTTCAAGAGCTATTGTTTCTAATAGCTGCTCCAAGCTGTAAAAACTGCAACCTCAGAGGGCAAAAGTCAAAGAAACCCCACGGATTTTCCCCGGATTACTCACAGAATTAATAAGATCATTTGGGAGGCAGTCTTGAAGTTATCAGAAATCTCTCATCACATGCCCCACAGTACACTTTGCAGCATTTCTGTTTACAACTCTAATTAACTGCAGCACTGAAGCAGAAATTCTCTTGCCTGCTAGCAGGTCATGCTGGAATGCAACTTGGGTATCTACATATTTTGTGTTCCCAATACCAAAATTAGGAAAAAGTGAATCAGGTAAGTCTTCAGCATTTTTTTTTTTTGGTACACTATTCTAAAACGCTTTCTATAATAGCATGTTCACCACAGTAAATATATCTGAAAACTTGCACACCATTATTGATAATACAAGTTAACTATCTTAATTATTCACTATATAATCAAGCAGAACGTTGCTTTGAAGTGCCACAGAAAGTCCTCCTTTTAAAAATATTTTTAAATGCACTAAAGTCTCAGGCATATAGAAAATATCCAAACAATGACAGTTACATAGCTGAGCACTGCTGTTCTGACACATGAAAAATCTTAAGCATTACATACTGAAAGGAAGCTATGCAGCAAACAGACTCTTGTCAAGGAATTAATCAGAGGGGTTTAACTTCTTGCAGGCACGTTTTCACTACACTATGTGTAGGCACTTAGAGAATTTTACCTCAACCACTGCCTCTATTTGTGCAGGAGTATCTCATGTTCTGAGCCCTTGGTTCTATGAGATTTCCCACCTTATTACCTGTACAGAACAAAGACAGACATCAAGTCAGGTATCAACTTTCAGCACCCAAAATGTGGCTTGGCAGCCAGAAACTCAGACACCCAATGTGAATTTACGATGGAAAATCAATAGAAGACAAACAAGAACTGGTAAGTCAAAAACAGCCAGCTACAGAACAGACTGTCAATAAGGCTAAAAGAATAAGAAGAACTGGATAGAGATTCAGATCAAACAAAAATTAAAATACATATGACTAAGCAAGACATCAGCCTGCCCTTAATGTGAAGGGCTGTCAAACACCCAGCATTGTTGGAAGAGTTATGCATTTGGGTGTTATACAATTGAAAGTGAATCCTCTTGGGCAGAAAGTTCTGAGGAAGAAAAAAAAAAAAAACCACAAAAAATACCAAAACAAACCTAAAGAGCCTGAAGAGTGTGACTCAGCCTCGGAACCAGAATAACATTACAGGAGAAGAAAGACACGGAACATCAAGTTGGAACCCAAGGGCCTCGTCAAGATATGGGCTAAGAATAACAACAGTTAAAAAACCTAACTCCTTCCCTCCTTTAAAATAAAACAAAACAAACAAAAAAAAACCCAAAGAGGCAAAGGTGCCCCCTTGCACAGGTAAGGAGTATACTTACCTTTATTGCCAATTGAGATCAATCATAGTATTTATGGAACTATTTTGCTGGCTTAATGAATACAATCACTGGAGACTATAAAACTTACCAGGCAATCTAAGTCACAATTTGGAAGAACATTTTGGAATATTTGACCTCCCTTCCTACATCCCAGGCAATCCAAAACATACTCCAAGCAAGCAGGAAAATTATGGGTCTTTAGCCAGTTATGGATGTTTTACTTGAAAAGGTACAAGCAGAACAAATCCAATATGCATTAAGGAATAGAGGCAGTACAGAAATAAATGCAAACACACACACTCAGAATATGGAGCATGGTTTTATGTCTCAACTGTGGAACATGGAATTCCACTGTCCTGATAAGGCTTAACATAGCACACATACCGGCCATTTCAACATGCAAACCTGTGCGTGGGTTTTTTGCACATTAGAAGAACTAACCCTAAAATTCTTTCTGTGACATCTTAAGTCATGCATGTTATTGTATGACACATTTTATGACATCACATGTCACTGCTGTCATCTGCTATCTAGGCACTGCTGATTGATTTACTGTGTGCATGTGCTGAAGAGACTGCTGTCACATGCAACATCCTGCATCCAAGTTCAGCATCTTGTTTGTGTTAGCATGAACTTTTGCCCACCCTCGACTGATTATGTTTCGCAGAAGAAAAGCATAACACATGTTTCAGAAATTCCTTTTCCAGGGCAGATTCTCCCTCCCCTTCCTCTGAAACACTGTACTTGTGGTATGGGAAAAAAAAAAAAAAAAAGAAACAAAGCTTTTAATGAAATTTCAGAACAGAGAAACATGGATGCATATAATTTTGATAGTCAAATAACAGTTATCTACTTATTTTGTCCCCAAAAACGTAAGAAGAAAGAGTACCCATTACTTCCCCTGTACTGCTATGTCACCTGTCTAGGAGAGCTGTACGTCCTGCCTTAGAATTGACTCATCAATTTCCGTCCGCTCCTGAGAGCAGCTCTTGACCCCATTCTGCTATTTGTAACATATTCTATCATCGGTAACATGAAATCAATTTGCCATTTGAGAAGAATGGCAGCAGCAGCTCTCCTGTCTGCAGAACGTTGCTGCCTTCAGCTACCTAACTTGTGGACAGCTGTTCAGTACAGACATTCACGTACCTGGATGCTGCTTCATGAATTTGAGCAGCAAAGTTTCACCTAACTAATGGGACAGACATATGCTGGCTGGGAACAGCAGTTTGTTATATGCCATGTATCTTATGAAAGAAAATCACCATATTGGAGAAGTCACCTGAAGTGATAAGATGCAAGGATAATTTCAATTACCTGGGAGTGACAGTCACCTCACTGTCAATCTAGATGAGCAGGCAAAAGGTTCTTTGACAATCAAGAAGTCTGATGTCTGTGCTGGGACTGGCATCACCAAAAGGCAAGATAAAAATGGACATTCTCCTTTCCTGAAAGCTTTACAGCTGATGGGATCTTACAGTTTTCATAGATTTGCGTTGGTTTTGAGCAGTGACTACCCGGGACCCTAGAAAGACGACTACTTTTCCCTGAACAGAGGGGAATTTAGGATTGCAGGCATTCTTCTCATATACTTCATTGATCAGTCACCTAAACCAGTCATATTGATGGGGTTTCAACAGAACTGTCCATATTGTTTAATATCTTTGAGCCAACCATAGGGCTACAAGTAACTTCACTGTCATTGTCATGTTAGCCAAGGGGTCCTAGTACTACTAGCTCAGCATCTTTAGAGTTCTTAAAACTTTCCTGCAAACCCCTCTATCAAACAGGTAATGCTCTGGGTTTGGGGTTTTTTTTCTCCTTTTCTGCTGCTTTACCAATACCCCTCTACTGTAGTTTGTCTAATACAACTGAAAAGTTAACCCCTACTTTTCCTGGATAGTGACTTATTGTCAGAAGTATGTTTATCTTGGGACTTCAGACCAATATGCAATTCTTACATTACAAGATTAGTAGACGTATAATCATATCCCTTTTCTCTCTAAAAACGTATAGTGTGGATTTATTATTTCTTCTACAGTATCTTCAAGCAAAAATTTTCAAGTCTCTTCTAAAACAAGGAGAAACACAACAGCATCTGTCTTCAACTTTAGTCATTACCAACAAAAGTAAACTATTATCAACAAATAGCTATTTAAACATTTATAATTATGAGTATTAAAAAGGAAGTTTTCAAATGGCTTTTTAACATGAAAGCAAGGATTAAAAAAAAAAAAAGGAGATACCAAAACACTAAGTACGCAGAATAGTTCAGAATATAACAACACATCTTAGAGATTAGAAATGAGAAATTAAGTTCTCCAGCATGCTAGTTGAGGCCAGCTTCAGGCAGCATCTGCTAAAAATAAAGGTAGTGGATAAATTTTTCTCTGCTTGTGTAAATTGAACGGATGGCTTAATTTCAGAACTTTGGGGTTTTTTAACAGAAAACTAATTTCTCCATAGAAAAAAAACATTTTCTCAGTTGAATGACAGGAAGGGAATAGACTTGCCTTCAATAATAGCCTGAAGTTACTTTGTACTGAAGAATACCACCAGGCCATTAGACACTCAAGCATATTCCAACTGAGACCTCTACTATACATTTTGCATTTGGTGCAGAAAGCTATATGAACTAGCAGTAGTCAGAAGAACTGTAAGCATCATGCTGATCTTGCCTGTTACATGAAGAACCTGATTTAGGTACCTAAATTGTAGTCATACCTATATAATTTAAATAATTGAAAGGCAAGTATATTTGTGGGGAAGCTGATGACAGATCTCTAATACTGTAAAAAACAATTTATGTCTGAAAAATGATTCACACTTGTATGTTCTTGAGATGGAAAATTAGGTCGTACAAACTATTTGTGCTCATTTGCCAAGATCACATCTCTGCAAAGCATACTTGGGAGCGAGAAGAACAAAAGTTTCTCATTAGCAGCATCAGGATATCAAGACACTTAACACTATGTTATTTCTATGAAATCAAAGTTTTCTTAACATTCAGAGGAGAGTTAAGAAGCAGTAGTTGTACCCGGACTGAAAACAGTCTGAACTGATAAGCCTCACAAGGCCAGGAAGGAATCTCAGTGGAGCTCTGCTTGGAATTTCAACAAGGTAATTAAGTATAGACCACTTCAAAGCGGGACATGTCTATACTGATCACTAGAACATACAGTATTGCAGAATGGGAAAGTCAGCACTTCAAACAGTACTTGAATAAAATATGGGGGGGGGGGAGTAAAAATCTGTACTTTACAAGAAACATAACAGGCTGATAATTTTTGAGCAGGTCTGCTTTTTTTTTTAAACATTATTTATGCCCATATGCAAATATTTCTTTGCAAGCAGCAAAGAACTTAGCTGTTGGCTCCAGATACCTTAATATAATTACAGTGGTTTTAACATTAGTTATGCCATGGTTCATATCTTCCTGTGCAGACTACAGGATACTGCAAATCCAGTTTGTCTTTTCTCTCTAGCTGACGTTAGATAATACTCCACCAGAACTAGTCTTCTTCAAATTCAGAGGTGTCTCTCTAATGTTATCCTGCATAGAGAGACTTGTGTTGACACACAATGTATGCCAACAGTCCAGTTTTTTCTTCTGCCTGGTAATTTTCTGCTTTCAAACTCCAAGCTTTTGCAGTCAAAGAGGAAACACTTCTCTGTGCCATACATATATTACATTGCCTGGATTTCCCCCACACTAATTATTCCTAATAAACTCTTCCATCATGCTCACTGACTCAAAAGATTTCCAAATCTCAGCTCCATTTCTTGAACAGATAGATCTGCATTCAAAATTTTGGGGACTGTGATGCACAGGTTCAATTAATTGAAGCTTTGCCTGAGATGATGCCAGCCACTTGCAAATAGATTCTAGGTGCACTCTCAAAACTCAGAATACAAGCCAAAAGCCCTGGTTCCTTCTCTGGAAACCTAGACAGGAGGCAGTATTTCACAGAAAGGATAATATACATCCTTTTACAACAGAAAGTAATTTTGACAGATGACCAAATAGGTCATGTCTTCCAATTACCACAAGAAGATTCAGGGTGAGGTGGGTGTTTAATTATTTTGTTTTATTATTTTTTAAAAAGATAACTGCAAAAGAGTGCATATATGTGTATTTTAAATGAGCTTCAGAAAAAATATGCCATGTTCTTCAGTTTGCAAACTGAGAACATACGCTAGCATTATGCATGCCACAATAAAAAGACAAAGCCGCCTGTTCAGCTGAACATCTCTTCCTGCACACATAATGCAGATGGAAGCAGCTTTTGCCACTAAATATCTCAGAGATGAAATACAGTTGAGGAACTCTGCTCCCTTTCCAAGGCAGGACATGTTCTTACAGATTGCTGAAAGCTTGATGAGGGAGAAAGAAAAAGCAAGCAGTACGGTGGTGTGCCATTCTGCCCAGTAACAAGATATGAAAAGACACTCACTGAGCTTTGAGAAATGAAAATATTAATACAAATATCATTTTCTCTGGCAATTCTTAGGCTAAATAGCATCACTCTAAGTGCACTCTCATTTTACAGCACAGAATGATGAAAAAGTATACTTTTTGCACATGCTGTGTGCCCATCAGTAAGAGTGGGGGAAAAAATAGTGTCTGCAGCACTGACTTAGACTGAAGCAACAAGTAGGTGGAAGGATGAGGCAATGGAAAGAGGGAAACCAGTTCATCATTCCACTCTCCTACTCATGACCTTTCTGAGAAAAAGTGCTGTACAAAGTCTCAAAAACTAACAGAAAAGTCAGGGTGGAGGCAGAATCTGGCATTCCGGCACTCCCACTCCGGTCTTAAAACTTCAAGGCAGAAAAGGCTATTTCACAGTCTGCTGATTTACTCGACTTGCCATGAACCAAGAATGCTTAAGAAACTTTAATTTAATCTCTGCTTAATGTCTCAGGTTAATTGTGTTAAAATTTTGTTTCTGGATTCTTTAATGTCATCAATAGCAGTAATGGACACCGAAAGCAAATAGGGAATAACAAAAAAAGTAATCCACAAGTCCTTTAACCTGAAAATTTTAGAGACAGGTTAACTTGATTTGCATGTTTTCAGACAAGCATTCACCTACAGTAAGAGAAGTTACATTAAAATAGTACCGAAGTTACACACTTCATTTATCCAGTTACGAGAAACCATTAGCCATGGTACCGAAGCATACTTACTAATGGTTTAGTTACTGCATTATTGCTTTCTGTAACACATTAAGATGTTTCTCTTTTAGAAACTAGCTATTTTATATAGTGCTCTATATACTGCTGCAGGTATTTACCATTTGGTGACAGAAAACTAGGAATGATTGTGCTGAATCAATACACAATATAATGCATTTCTTCATCTTCAAAAACAATAAAATACCTGATTCTGCAGAAAAAAAGTGTGGCTGCTACAAGATGGAAAACTGTGTGAAGTTTTTCACTAAAGTTATTAGAGCTGTATGTTCATAACTATGAAAGTTTTTTCTGTTTGAGTAAGGTTTCACATGGAGTCCACGATATATTTTTAAGGTAAGTTCCAGATATGGCAGAGGCTTTATTTCTGCAACATCAAATCTCCAACCATATAGTCAAACTTTCTGATTTTCATACAAACTGCCTCTTCTAATCCGTCTCTCACTTCCATGAACGAAACTTTTCTCGCAATGGAGCATAAGGGAAAAAAAAAATCCAACTCAACAAATCAGTGAATTGTACTGAAATTATTTTGCTTCCAAGGACATAAACAATGTTTAAGGCACTGATATAAACTTAAAGTTTCACTCTTCACTACTGCAGGACCTCACCCTCCATAACTTCTAACCCACTTCCATTCCACCCACCAAGGTACAAGGACATTCTTTAAGCTTCCACCTCTTCAGTAGGATGCACTTAAATTTGCACTATATTTAACTCATTTAATTGTTCTATCTGCTTTGTAACAGTCATTATCCAGTTATGACAATCCTGTAAAGAATGAAAATATTTAATAAAAAGAATCCTCATTGACTTAATTGACTTTTTTTTAAATCTAATTCAACTTTTATGACTGTAGTTCTTTAGAGATACTAAGGCTCTTATTTAGATCAGCTCTTATTTAGAGAGTAAATTACTACACTGGTAAAATGCACTTTTAAACTGAGACCTCTTCATCACTGTTCTCAGTTGATTCCTCGGGTCCTTCTCTCAAAGGAAAGTTCTTACCAGCACCACAGGGTCTTTTTAAGCCCCCACTTTTATTCTTCTCCACCACTATCAAGAAACCGATTCCCAATCACAGAATTCCCATCTGAACTCCATCCTAACTCCCTAGTAAAACACTCTTGCCATTCTGACTACTTTCCCAGACGGCAAAGGGGAAAAAAAAATAACCTGTCTGTATCTGAAGTACACAAACTGCTTACCTTACAAAGAAAAGGAGTGTACTACACTAAAAACTATACAAAGAATAACTGCACAGGGAAGTTAACAAGAATTTTGAATTTGTCCTCACTGTCTCAGAGAATTAAGTAGTCTTACACAATTCATGACACTTGCATGTTTTGCATGTTATATTCCAACTTTACATTGTTACTTCCTCATCTGCCTGTATCTCACACATCTGCACACAGCACCTTCGTTTTCTCCCCTACACCTCATGTCCTGTGAGGAAAATGCAGCTGGATGAAGCCACCAAGCATCTGGCATATGGAAATCACAAAGCAGAGGAAAGAGAGCAAAGCCATATGACAGCCAGATGTTGCTCTTACTAGAGCTCCACGCTCATGGGTCTCATTAGAAAGAACATTGTTCCTGCTTGCAGCCTAACAGGCAAGAGAAATACCAGAGAAGTTGCCTGCTCATGACAAGACAAAAATCTACATGTGACACCTTGGTATCTTTGAAATCATCCAGCCTGTAGAATTCACTGCCACATGATGCTAAACATGGAATACAACAGGATGTAGTGCACTGCAAGTTTTTGCGGTTGACAAGAATATTTAACTGCTCATATATTATCAGAAAGACTACTGGAAGGCAGATCAAAATCTGATGTTTCAAGTGTTAAGTATTGACAGTTTGAGACAGAGACAAGCTTCACACTCTCATAAGTTGGGAGGATTTAGTCCCATCTCTGTCCCCTGCTGCTCTTCATGCCCTGAACTGAGCTGCCTCTATTGACAAAGATCAAAGATCAAAGATCACTTGCACCCCAAACCCTCATACTAGTTATATTTCTCAAGAAGTTGTAATAAACCAAATCTTTTCAAAAGTAATTTTTAAAAACCTCTAATGACTATTAGACTGGGGGAAAAATTAAAGAAAATCTGGCTGAGGCAGTTTCAAAGCACAGTATCAATTACACGTGAACTTTGAGCATTTCATGAAGTTCTCATCCTTACACTCAATTGTGACCAACTACGCAGTATTCAAATTCTTCTTGCCTCCAACAACACTCAACTTGCACTCTTCAAATCAATCAAAACTCTTCAGCTCAAGCAAGGTATCTTCAGCTTACCGATTCACAGAATCTTTAAGGCTGGAAAAGACCTTTAAGATTGTCAGGTCGAACCTTCAAGCCAACACAACCGCAACTACTAAACCACATCCCTGAGCACATCTATGTGTCTTTTAAACACTATGTACCCAGGCTGAGCAGCAAGCACAGGAGTCCAGTTTGGACACAATGAAGCCCTGGATATCCAGACCCCAGACCCCCAACTGACCCTGATCACCCAGAATGTCACCTCAGATTTCCCACAAGATGTTATGACTATAGCACAACACAGAACAAGTAATCCTCAGCAACACTTGAACAGTCTCCAGCTTCTTCCAAGAATGAAAAGCTATAGATTAATATTTTGTCAAAGACCAAATCCACATGCTAACTTCCATCAGATTTTATTGCTATCTTCCCTCTAGACAAACATTTTCCCCAACAGTACTCTTAAAATTAGATCTTGTAAATGGCATAAGAGTTCTTTCCTGAGGATGCAGGATTCCCACTTTGTGCAATATTAAGATACTAAAAACCCATCCGAAAAGCACACTGATTCCTGGGGTAGTTGACAGTTTATCAGTGTAAGTGTTAAAGATCAAATTTGTACCTCTTTTCAGGTAACTGAAAGAGCTTTTTAACAAAACTGCAGACCGCAGCACAACATGAATATTATCACCGTCTGCTTTTAGCAGATAATTACATTTAACCAGCGCAGATATTACTATAACTACATTCCACTGCTTGTCCCCTCTCGGTTTTCCTGTTTCATAACATTTTTGAAACCCAACATCTTGCTTTGAAACTGCTTCGAAAAAAATGGCCTATGGCCAACTTGCAACTGATACCACAGTTTAAATACCTTCCCAGCAAAACTGCACAAACTTCAAAATACTCTGGATCAGTCATTAAGATGTTTTTGTTTCAGTTACAACACTAATGAAAACCAAATGTCTAAATTTGTTTTAGCTAGCTTAATGGTCTAGGGACTTTGCTTAAGAGAAAGGTCTGAACCAACTCCCATTTACCCAACTGAATAGATTAGTCAGCACAACATTGTACAAAGATATGGATAATACTTTACAAAGATTTAATTAGGAGTGTTTCAGACACAGATCTAATTAAGGAGGCCCAATTAATTGCCTCAATTTGATTCTTCTTTAAAGAAGTCTTCAATTACAGTGCACAAAACCTGTGCACTGTAAAGTTGCAAGTTCACAAGGTTCAATTTGCAAAGAGATTTAAGACCCAAAACTAATGCTACACTACAGGATAAGCACATGCCACACTCAGTGAACACACGAATATTCTGGGTGGAAATCACAGAATACTAAATGACATGCTTTATACAAAGCTGTCTTTCAGCTAAGAGTCATGACATTCTGCTGCTGGTTTAATCCATACCCTCTATGATAAAGCCACTAAAGTCTATGCCTGTTTTGTACAAGCTTAGCGGTCTATAATGAACATTGACCCCTAAATTCGTTGTAGAACATTTTGTACATACTTCTCCACTGCAAAGAATATTGAAGTTCTGCAAAAACAAAATCAACACAGATTGACACAAATATCTACATTTTCAATTACAACATTGGTGACCATGGTCTGTATCTCAAGATATTTGGAGCATGCACCACCTGTTTCCAACTAGCCTTCAAACTGTTCAACCACACAATTAATGACAGCTGCTAAAGAGTCCAATATATCAGGGAAGAGAAATAAAAACTTAACAGCAGCTATGAAGGACTGAAGCAAGTCCTTTGCTAAGTATATCATTAGAATACATATAATAGTCTAGTAACATATATTTGCATTTCACAGCATTCTCTTCAAGACTGTTACACCAAAAAGTTGTCTGCAAGAATGCTAGAGTCTGCATGTAACAACTGTTCCTAGGACATGAGAGTGCAAACCATCTGTGCACTTCCAGAGCTGCTCATACTTAAAAAACCCCTACCAGATACTTGCCAGTACTCATCCCTAACGTGCACATCCATGTTATTTCGGCAGGGACAGAGCTCAAGAGGCAATACCAAACAAATTCCAACCCAAAAAGACAAGTTGAGATTCAGTAATTTAAAAATCAATTGTTTATTCTCCAAGACAGGTAAACATACATATAGCAAGAGATTAAAGTTTATGGATCATTGATCACCCAGAAAGCAGGCTTTATAAAACCAAATCTAAACACATTACCACTTTATTTGAAGGTGCCAACTTTATTTAGAACACTGACATTCTTGACATGCTTTTAAAAGCACAAAGAACTCTGCAGAAATCCTTCTTTCCAATTTATCAAAACATTGAGAAGAATAACTTCATATAATTATTTCAGAGTTTCACAAACAATTTCACTTGCTTACAGTGAGTCAATTTCACATATTTAAGAGGTTCCTTTTAACAGAATTAACAAGGTAGAATTCTAGTACTAAACATCTGATGTTTTACTGGTATTCCTAAAAGGAGGAGAAAGGAATAATACCGAAAAAGGGGGTAGTTTAGACCACCATCCTTACATTTCACACAAAAAATATATATGAAAAGGTATCTAAGGCCTGAAGTCTCTGATGCAGTCAAAACTTTGATGTTTCTAGATGAAAAGCGCAATATCAAGAACACCAGAAGCAAATAACTGTTAAAGTTTCAGCTAAACCATCTATAAAAATCAACAGCCAACATGGTTAAGTAGTTCCACAATTTAAATGTGAACAAAAGAGTATAGTAAAAAAAAAATTGAGATAATCAAGACATTATGTTTATCTACATTAAGATAACTATAAGAAAGAAAAGGCTGAGCAGCGTGAATTCAACCACACCCTTCAAGAAACTATAAAAATACCATTTCTCTGTATGAATTTTCTCAAAACCTAGCAGCCTTACATATGTAGCTCTAGCCAGCAAAGATATCCTCTGTAAGTTTCAGATAAATACAAGAATGTCTTCTTTTATTAAACCAAGCATACCTACATATCTTAATTTATTTCAGGCAATCAGCACAGAAGATTAATAAAGAGCATGTGACTCAAGCGATACTTCCAGAGATAAAGAATAACAAATCTCTGCAGCAAAACAACTGGAAACAATACTGTTCCCACTGTCAAATACTGTTTGTGCAAAGCAGCAGAGAAGTGCAAATCATAAGCTCCAAGACAACTCCCACATCCCATCCGTACACAAAGGGAATTTTACATTGTAAATGTAACCTATGGTTTGCAACAAGTGTCTCAAAAGTGATACTACCAAACAGTGGTACACATTTACTCCTCTTATAGCAAGATAATCACAACAAAAGCAGATTATCAAGAAAGAACTGTACTTAAGAATAAAGTCCCAAATTTGGAATATTAAGTCTGATTTTCATTGTTCATAGAACAAGCTTCAGTTTCTCAAAGGAGATAGAGAATCTTTTTTATGAACACACTGTGAGATGAAAAAAAAACAAACCACAACAGATAAATGTTAAGTCTTCCCCACCCAAGCAGAACCTATCACTTTCTATAAATTAAGCATGCTCACTTTAATGCCTCATCTGCTTGGTTACCTAGTTCAAAATATACCTTATATCGTGAGCCGTTCCAGAACAGTAACATGGAGGCAAGCATAGTTTAAGAACAAGGTGACTGCTCAGCTTCCTTAATATTGACATGCTCACAGGAGCAGCCACTCCTTTTGGAATAAGAGGGCAACATTCTGAGTAAGTACTGTATTTTTTTTCCCACCTGACAATCTGCACCTGAGGCATTTCCACATTATGCATTAAGGGTTAATCTGCAAACATTTAATAGATTGTTCTGTGACTATTTAGGATCTTGATGACTGGTAGTGTCAGCTTTGGAAGTCAGCTGTTAGACTGGGCCAAAAAAAAGATGGAAAATGAGGTAATCCATCAGATGGAAGAAAAACCCAAGGCACTATATACTTGTCACTATCCCAAATGGCTTTTCTGCCTACAGCACAATTTCCAAGTATGGAAAATGGACATATGGGATGATTAGAAAAAATACAAGGTGGCTCTAGCTCATAATTCTACTTAAAAAGTAGGTTTTAACTACCTTAAAAACAGCCTAACCCAATAGTCAGTTGGTCACTGGTGATTACCACTACACCAACACCTTATATCATGAAGCAAGCATGGACTGCAAAAGACATCCATCCCCAAGCACTGACATTTTATAACATCCTGCTGAAACTGCACATTTGCGGTATACTGGCTGTAATAGAGCAAGCAAGGTGTGCTGTATGCTATCATGCTTCAAAACCAGAAGTTAGAAATCTGTGTTTTTCAGCTATTCCAATGACTACTCTTACAACTTCATTTAATCAGAGATGTGTGACAACAGCCTCAAACCCAAACTCACTTTCTTGCCAAAGAAGTTAAACTAGCGTTAAAGAAAACTAGACTACCATTTGCCTGACTGTTCTGAGAGATAAAGGTTCCCTCCCTGACACACACTCACCATGGCTGGATGATTGCCTACAAGGAAGGACCCAACTAAACAGTATCTCCAAACAACTGGAAGAAGTACAGAATATGTGTTTCAAACTGAATGGAAAATGAAGGTGGTTAACAGTACTAAGTACTGGTACTTGGTATGAATCATTTGGGAAATTTTGCCCTACATCAATAAAAGCAACAAAGGAGCTCTTCTATTAAGATGCATAGGTACAGAGATAGAGGTGTTATCAACTGGCTATTACTACAGGTATCAAACCCATAGAACATCTTTACCTCTGTTTGGAAACTCAGCTCAGGTGTACTACACTAAAATTAGCACACCAAGGTGTCGCAGCTCAGCCCTGGCCAGTACCAGCTTTCCCAGCACCCCGCACCATGACAGGACGGGCAGCAGAGGCAAACCACATGGGTTGGGATAAGGACAGTGTACTGAACAGCAGAGTGGGAAAGAACAACAGGACTTACAACAGAATATACACAATGGTGATATCACAAGGCAATTTACCAATATCCAACCAGATGCTCAGCCCACACTCAACATATACCAGTCACCCCTTCCTGACTAGCCCCCTTTTACAGGGAGCATGACATCATAGGATACAAAAAACACCCCTGGCCAGCTCAGCTCACCTATGCTTGCTCCTTGTGAAAATCAACTCTATCCCAGCAAAAGCCAAGACATGAGGGTATCTAGTCCTTTGTAGAGGCATTTCAGGTTTGTGGAACAGACAAGTTAAGACTATTGCACTTCTGTCAAAATACCTTTAATAAGCTTTAACTGAGAGAACTTTAGAACAAGGTTGACATAAAATGTAGTACAGGAAGCAACTGGTACATAGCACTGTGCTACACAGATCATGCCCAGGCTTCTCCCCTGCTCAAGACACTTGCCTTTGATTATGAAGTGGAAGGGGACAGAGACATTGCAACTGTGGAGTTCCAGAAATAAGTTAATCTCAGCATGTACACAAGGCTCAATTTTACCAAAAAAACTGCTGTTAATTGTTCCTTTTGACCCATTAGAAGTGGTCATCTATCTTTTAGTGCTGCTTCTTTAATAGACATTTCTTATTTACTCATCTCTCACTTTCCACATAAGGACTTTCACGTCTTCCATTATATCACCTCTTGAGTTTTGGCTTCTGGGACAAAACTGACCATGCATCCAGCTGCAGTTTTGCATAGCCCTTAAGGACAAGGTGAACCTTAGAATGAGACATGAGCAGTATTTAGGCTATTTGTATCTTCACTGTAACAAAGACAGGGTTCTGTTTTTTTCCAGCTTTCAAAAACGCCTGCCCTTGCCTCTTCCAGTGTGACTTGGGAAAGCAGCAAGTTAATGTTTGACTTCTGTTTTAATTGTAGACTTTTTCTGGTGGGTACTTAAGAGTAGAGTCTGGTGTGCTGTGCAGGTAGTTTGCATAGGTTTAACAGCCAGCAGTCTGCATTTCTGAATCAGGATTTGAAGGGTTACATCAATGCATTCATCTTTGTGATCCTTATTTTCGTAAATGAGTAGTTATGAAGGAATAAAGCAGATCATTTAGAAAGCAGAGAACTGACCAGAAACATACTTCAAGTGTTGCATTACATAGTCTCTCCTGAACATTTGATCTATGTATGTGTAAGTCTTATGGTTTAATTTACTTATTAAGTCAGCTTTTACCTTGACAAATTTCACCATCCCATTTTCTTGGGGTGGGGATCTTGGGAAGTCTAGGACCTTTCCTTGCTTCATGAAGATGCATAAAAAAAAAACCCAGGTTTTGCAGTGGCAATGCTGCATTCCCCAGTTCCTAGGCACTGCAATAATATATNACTGCAGAGGAGAAAAAAAAAAAAAAGTTAACCTGAACAACCAACAAGCTAGTGAAAAGTAAAGATATACACATTAATATCTCTGCATTAACTCATTTCAAAGTGAGCTTAAACCATTTTCAAAGCAGATGGCAAAATTTATGTTCACTAGCCAGTTAACTCCCAATGAGAACAACATCATTTAGATGCAGAACACTCATTTGAAAACAGCTAGTATGAACCTTCTTTACCTCATTCCTCTGTAAACAAACATTAAGAACCCGACATATCCATGGCAACTTGTGCTGTGGAAACCAGAATTCAACATAACCTTTTAAAAATGATGCCAGTTATTTCACAAAGAATTCACTGAAGGAACTATAAACCCTTTAGGGTGACACTGTAATAATAAATTCAAATGTAAACGTCAGTGGAGGCGTAGCTTAAAACCAGCACCTGCAGAAAGAAGCCTGCAGGGATTTCAGTCTGATGCTACCAATTTTTAAAAGAGGTATTTCATTGCCCTAGAGATCCCACACACCCTTCACTCTTCAAGACTGCAGGTTTGTTGAACCAGAGTGAAGTCATGCGACCATGGCCCCCAACCTCTTAAAAAACTTAAAGTCCACAACATAATGGTATCACTGTAACAATGCTAAAAGGCAAATCAGTTCATACTGATGCAGCCTCCTCAGTGAAAAAAGCTAGTTGCTAAAACAGAACTTGCATTCCATTAAATTTAAAATCTGCAAGCTTCCTGTACCCTTATTAATAATTAACAGTCAAGCAACTACACCACACAGAACTCTTTTAGAAAGGAGCTGTCTTCAACAGTAGTGGGGAACTAAACAGCAAAAAAGAACACAAAAGACTGCATTTTCTGCATACAAAGACTGGGGGAAAGTTTTTCGGTGATAGATATTTTTAATTTACTAAAATTTTAAATGGATATTCTTTAACCTGAAGATACTGTAGCACAAAACAAATATAAGCTAAAAAAAAAACCATGAATAAGAATTGAGGACTCGCAGTAAATTTTAACGCAGAAAGAGATATATGTCAGAGTTTTCATCTCTGTAGCTACAGTAAAAAATTAATCCTTACAGCATTATGTTCTCTGTATGGCAAACAGGGCCAGGAATTAAACATGCCCTTCAGGAAATCATAACTCAACATCATATCTAAGATTAAGATGCTGACAGTTCTGTCTCCGAGGCCCAAGTTCCTGCTACCAGACGACACTGCCTCTTATTTATGCATCTTAATTGCTAGCTTTAGGAAAAAAACAGCATGAAAGATGAGGTCTGGTATCTGCTAATGAGGGAATATTTTATTTAATATCTTAATTCTAACTCTGAGTAATAGGCAAAGCATTTTGAAATCTCAGATTCTGATATCAAACTTAACATAGGGTTTGAAAAAGTCTAATCTCTCCCTTCCCCCAACCAAATTTTATGTGAAGCTGGGGAAGAAAGATGAATCTGAAAGCTTGTAGCCACCACAGTATACACTCAGTGTATCAGTTGGAAGATATCTACAGTCATGAAACGGAAGTGAGCCAGAAGATTTATAAAGTATTTTCCTTCTCTCCCCCAATATTACTTTTCTTTGGAAGTGAGGTTGTACAGATGTGAGATTTTGATTGCAAGACCCATTAGCACAAAATAGAAAGTGATTAAAATAGGCCCAATGCTATTAACCACTCTGATTTCTTTTTAATTTGATACCTTGCTTTCTAGAAATCCTTTAAGGATTTTCTAATGCTATAAAACAACAGTTGGAAAGGAGCTCAATAAATCAGCTAATACACCCTCTCAGGACTGCAGGAGAAAAGCACGGTCTAGACATAGTTAATCTGTGCCTTACAAGGCACTCTAAAAATGGAAATACCAGAGTCTTCCCAAGCAATCTGTTCCAGCAGTGCATTTACACCATCTTTGTTGCAGCTTAAGCATATTGCCAGCAGTTCTGCCATCAGAGCAGCTAGGGTGAAAAATGCTCCCCCTTCCCTTCTTCCTTATATCCTACCTGAAAGCAAGTAGTCCTTCTCGCTAGTCTACTGCTCTTTAAGGGAAAGAGTTCTAAGTCTTCCTGGGAACAAAATCATTTTCAAGAATTTGTTCTCTCTGCTTTCCTGTATACTTTGTCAAAGTATGCTAGCTTTTCCTGAGGTGGAACCCCCCAGCCTAGAATGAAGGACTCACAATAAACAGAAAGTTAGCCTGCTTATTTATCACAGTGCATCTGTCTTGTTTGCAGCACCTCTGTTAAGAATCACATCCAGTTGGTGAAATGCAACATCCTCAGATCCTCTGCACAAAACAAATTCTATTCTCCCATTGTCTACTTCTGTCATTATCCACTCTTGCCTGGAGTGCTTCTCCACTCTCCTCAAACCATTTTGAACCCTAAACAGTTTTCAAAACACTTGCAGCAATTCTTAGTTTGGTACCATCTGCTGCTACTACAACATAGCCTTAATCACAGAATGGCAGGGGTTGGAAGGGACCTCTGGAGATCATCTAGTCCAACCCCCTGCCAGAGCAGGATCACCTGGAGCAGGCTGCACAGGACAGCATCCAGGTGGGGTTTGGATATCTCCAGAGATGGAGACTCCACACCCTCTCTGGGCAGCCTGTGCCAGTGCTCTGCCATCCTCACAGTAAAGTTCCTCCTCACGGTTAGGTGGAATGTCCTATATTCAAGTTTACACCCTCTGCCTCCTGTCCTGTCACCGGGCACCACTGAAAAATGACTGACCTCATCTTCCCCACAACCACCTCTCAATGACTTAATTCAAAGTTAGGGACAGTACCTTGAAGAGACCATGCAACTGAAACATACTCTGATCTGTCAGTGATCCACAAAATTTTTAATGTTCTTAGCTTTACAGTGTTCAGAAAAACATTTCCTTGCTTTTCATAATGATAAAAATAATTGAAAGAGCTCATTAAACTAAGAACATATCTGTTGCTCCCAAACAAGACTGGACACCAAGTCATGAAAGGAAGTCTCACTGCTTGTGAATTTTTAGAAAAAACACATTTATGTTTATTTAACATGTATTTGTTGCAATGTTTTTGCAAGTGGTCTCTCTAGTTCTCTAACACTTCTTTTCCACCTGCTGCTCTTAGATTCCGGCACTGGATTGACTTCACTCCCGGATATTTAAAGTACCTTATCTGTCTACATGGGAAGTGATAATGATTCTGAGATCAGGAATCAGGTGAAGAAGAGTAACCCTGTTTGAATTTCGCCTGCTTTTCAAATTAGCACTTCTGTAAGTGTTCTTCATTATTTTCCTTAGATAAGGAAAGTTCTTACACATCTGTTTCTGGGCTCAGGTATAATTGTAGCTTATCCTGCAATAAAAATAAATCTGAAGCAACAAGTGCACTAAAACATATGGTTCTCCAAGAACCATGTTACATTTTTTCAATCAGTAACAGGCCAACCCGTTATTCTTATCACAATATAAACTATTCTAAAAGTACACTTATCTTCACTGTTGTAAGTCTAAGAGGATGTCCTTAGTATCAAGCATGCCTGAACAGATACAGAAGAGGAGATAGCCCTGTAGAAAAATCTCTCCAGAGACAGGAACACACTAACAGCTTGCTTAAAGGCATTATATCATACAGCACGTGAATAAGGTATTCCCATTTTTTAATCAAATTTACCTTTCAATCTTTAGTATAAAGCTGTTCAACAAAACTTCACCTAAATGTCAGGACTTTCAAGCAGTATGTGCTCTTAACTAAATTCATAGAAAGAAAACCAGATTAATGAAGTATGAAGCCAGAATTCTTAAATATTTTTCAGAAAAAGGGTTCATCTAAACCTTTTCTGAAAAGGCTGCAACTAACAGATCTCTTAAAATATCTTCACCACTCAGCTCTAATTAGTTGTCTACACTCTAATTTAGTATCCACTCAGCAGTATCTCACATTCAAGTAAGAATTAGTCCAGTTAGGTAAACTGAGAAATCAAAGCCTTATGTTAGAAATGTTTCAAATGATCAACTAATACTTGTACCTCATTACTGCTAAATGAGGTCTCTTACCTGATGTTCCGGCCAAGGTGTACTGATCATGCTGGTGTACACCTGATCATGTGTAGAGCTCACTCCACCTCCTAACCAGAAAACTCACCTCAGCAAGTAGTGTTCTGCTGGTGTAGCAAATTGTGTAGTCTTAGGCCATGAACACGTAAGCAGAAAACAAGACCACATTACTGGGCACACACAATGTAGAAGGAAATTCTGATTCATATTTCCAAACAAGTGCTGTCATCCCATCCTAGAATATTATTTATAGTAAGAACACAGCTGCTGCACGCAGCAGCCATGCCTATATGTAAAAGTATTTTATATTGTTATAGATAAAAAAAAAATCTCAGGAAGCTAGTCTACACAAGTTTTAATTAAGAGAATGTAGCTAACAAATATTTAAGCAGTAAAATGAAACTGCTGCATCAGTTCCCACCACCCACACCTTTCCTTCTCCATGCAATAACCACAAATGCTTGGGTTTGCCCATGTTTTACTTCAGTAAACAATCATGGATCACTACCCAGAAGCAGCCCATACATAGAAGATAACTACTACTTGAGAGCTATCAAAATATTTCCTTTGTTCAATCTTTTTGCTTTCTGTATGTTTTCTGCTCTGCCCCAGTGATTTTATCTGGACTTGTGCACAGCACATGCCACTGTCCCACACAAAGCAGCCTTGTCCTTGGGAGACCTAGATCAGGAGGAGCAGAGCATGCTGTGCATGCAGAAGGAGCTGTAAAAGAGCTGCAGTGAACCAATGACAAGCAGTGTTCCTCAGGGGTGAGTATCAGGGCCATGTTCCGTATGACTGTTCGACATCTTGGTCGACAACATGAACAGCTGGATCGAGTGCACCCTCAGCAAGTTTGCTGACAGCACTAAGCTAGGTGGTGAGGTCAATGCACTGAAGGGAAGGGACACCATCCAGAGGGATCCTGACAAGCTTGAGAGGTGGGCCCATGGAAACCTCATGAAGTTCAACAGGGCCAAGCGCAAGGTCACATACTTGGACAACCTCAAGTGAGACGGGACAACCCCAAGGATGAATACAAGCTGGGCAAAGAATGGATTAAGAAGGGTTTTGCTGGACAAGAAGAAGCTCAACGTGACAAGGCTAACAAAAAAGCTTTCATTAAGCCCTGAAGACAAAGGCAGTATAATCATTTTGGGATATCATTCAGACTCACTATTACCAGTTTACTATGCTTTAACATGGAGTATCTGACACTAAGGCAGTGACACTGGACTCCTCCCTGAACCAGAGAGAGCATTATTGAAAGGCAAGGTAGACAAGAAGGAGCTGTTAACTAATGTTGGACCTCATAAGCAAGAAGAAGACTCAATATCTCGGTCCCATTATTACAGCTTCAATGTGTGGATTTTACAGATTTAGCAGTGTAAATTCTAAAGGCAGGAAGGAACTCTGAGCAGTATATTCAAATCACCTTTAAGTGCTAGAAGAAGAGATGCCAATTGAGGAAAACACAAAACCATGTTTAGTACCTGTTCAGTTGTACCAGCTTCTCCTGTCTGGATAGTAAAAAAAGATATGTATATATATATATATTAGAAATTAGTATGTTTCTGAAAGCCAATAACTTCTTTGTAGCACTACTGGTAAAGTGGTGACAAAGAGATGTTGAAGAGCTCTTCAAAGTAACAGATTTTAAATTGCCAAGAAGAGGGACAAGCTCCCACATCCCATCAAGTGTCACACGTCCATGATCAAAACCTATTTGCAAAAATAGTAATTTAGTTTCCCCAAGAAGCAGTGAGTTTGCAGAACTCAACCATATCTAAGGCACTAACAAACCCCTATGAGACTCTCATGGGAAGGTGATGAAGAAAATCCAGCTGGGTTTGTGTTGGCCAAGCAAATCAATATACTCAGTCATAACTCAGCAGCACTGTTTACAAAACAAGTAATGTTTTGTAAACAGTGCTGCTGTTTACAAAAAGATGGCACTAATGCCATCTTTACCATTTTTTAAACAGAGAACAAGCTGCCAAAGTACTGAATTCGCAGTCAATCTTAAACTGGCTTTGCCTGACTATAAAAGCCAGTTACAACTCACAGTCAAGCATAATGCTTTCTTCAGCTATCTTAATGTATAAACATTATTGCATAGTGATACATTTACAAACACTATACTCCAAAATCTTAATAGAAATTTTGCTTCTTCATTTTGTGAAGTTTCACTGGCAAACACACAATGCCTGATTCAGGCCCACAAAATTTCAAAGATAATTCAGGATCTTAGACTTCATTTTCAAAAGGAGTTCTAAACTATATTAATCATCTTATTTTTAGTTTTAATAATGATTTTGCATTAAATTCTATTATGTTTTTATAAAGGCACCAGCATGACATACATTTCTCATGTTTTAACTTCAAAGGGCTAAGATTAAGTTACTGAATTCTTACAATACCTGCTGTAGTTTTTTTATGGTATTAAAGAAGCTATAAACAATAAGTGAGAACATATGTTTAAGACTAGGGTAAAGTTTATTCCAAGAGGCAAAGATTCCCTTTGGCTTTATATAATTATTCTGAACAGCATACGTATTGAAGAAAATATTTTAACTAACTTAACATATTCAAACTATGTGGCATAGTACTCTCTAATTTTCTAAGACTGAAACATCACATATGTAGCAATCTAATTAGTTACTTAGTTCTCAAAACCCCCCTTTTCCTTCTTCCCATACCTCTACATCATCTAGTTTTTATGCAGCATCAAGAACTGCTGCCCACCAAGGGTGTTTCATTGCTAAATATTTTTACCTTTAGAAATGGATCAGCTGTATTGCCGAGTATTAACAGCTTCTTTCAGCAAACAGAAAGGTCAGAAAATTCCTAAGAAAGTCTGAAGGTATCTTCAGTCCAAGTCTATAGGTATCAAGCACCCACCATGTCTTAACAATTAATAGAGAAGTTCAAAACTCAGAAGACCACAAATGAAGCCCTGAAGGGGGATGAAAAAAGAAGTTCCCCTCCAGGAGAGGGAGAAAGCCCCAAACCCCCAGCTTTAATTCCAGTACTTCCCCAAAGCACAAGTGAAATCTGAGCCGTATCATTCCACTCACATTCCAGGTAAAATGGATTTTGTGTTTACAAAACCTGCCTTCTCAAATCTCACTACTGATGCTTCATCCTGTGTATAAATATTTAACAACAGACAAGCACTTCACGGAAGGCAGCCTGAACAGATACCAGTGGCAAATGCATCTTCCTTAAACTAAAGCATAGAAAATAATGATCTTATGTTACATATATAATTAAATATTACATTGGTAAAGAAGCGTTAAAGGGTTGCACACTGAAATAACCAATTTATTAAGTTAATAATTTTGTGTCTAAAGTCTTTTTAAAACTTACTTTGGTAAGAGTTAGAAGTCACAGTATGCTGCTGTTGTACTTCAACACTCAAAACATAAATAACGCTTTCCTCAAACACACAGGGCAATACTTCTGAACAGCAAGCTACAAACACAATGTTAGCTGTGGCAATAAGCCTTAGAGTTTCTGAGACTGACTCCTCAGTACAGCTCCCACAGGCATGTCTTATCCCATGCATGGATGGCAACAGCATAGAGAAACACCAGGAAGACTGACACAAGGCTCTTTACAGCCCTTGACCATCCTTGGATACATAACGACAGAAGATAAAGAATTAGAGCTCTTGTGCAGGGTGGGGCAAAGATTCTTGACGATCCAGGAATAACAATAGTTTAATCTCTAAACACTATGGTTCTGCACAGGAAAGCACTACTGCTGAACATGCACGCTTCACCCAGGAATGTGTTTTCAGATGACAAGGGAGACATTTCCTCCTGTTAAAGCCAAAGCTATCTCCTTCCTATTTTATCTGCATGTCAAGTTCATTAACAAGGGGAGACTATATAAGACTCCATCTGCTAATAGTTATGGCTTAGTCATTTTTATTAATTTGTGCTACAAACAGCACAAGAACAGTTTGATCATGCTGTGTTTGCTGTTTCTACAAAAACAACAGTGCTATAGATTAACATATGCCAAAAGACCCTTCTTCAGACACATGCCTGCGGAAAGTTAACATCATTTCCAGTCATAAGTTGACTATACCAACCCACCAGAAAGCAAGTTTTATACATCTACCATAGAAGATAAAGATGAAGGAATAAGAACAGGGAGGGTAGAAGGTCTCTAGTTCTTCTAGTGCCTGTCACCCCTTCAGAATCCATTTCGGCTCCATTTCAAGTGGCATCTTCTTGCCTATGAACCAACTAGCTCCAAGCCCTGTCTATCCTCTGTGCCACCTTCCTTCCTCAGAAACCTTTACTCTTGCAAAGTCTATGCTACCCTACATCGCCACTAGCAACCTTTAGTCTCTCCCAACACCTCTTTCCTTGCTCTTCTCTTCCCCACTCACCTGGCCTGATTGCTTTCACTTTTGTATCTTTCCCTCTCAGTTCACCATCTGACACCAGGATACCTTTCCCACAAGTCTCCTAGCCAGATTTATTTCTGTTAATATTGCATGCTGGAGAATCTCCCATGGAGCAATTTAAACTTCCATTAATAAGCAGAGAGTAAAGGTCAGGCTAAAAAAAACCCAAAATACCCCCAACAAAACCAAAACACAAGCCAACAACAAAAACACCTTTCCCCTTTATAAAACTGCTTCACATAGAGCTCTGGGCTTCCCATCCAAGCCCAGAGCTTCCTCTGTTATTCTAGCTTTCAACAACTCAGCTGGACCATGCTCCTTGATACCCAGAACACTTCTCAAAGGCTCTTGACTTGCTGGATTTGGTGTTCCAAATTCCCACTCTGACTACTGCAAGCCTCAAAAATCAAAATTCAGACGGAAATTTCATGTGGCTGTTCTATTACTGTCAAGGCATATGCAACAACAGCATTTGTGTATCACACCTCAAGAAAATATCCCCTTAAAAGGGTAAGTTAGTGTAACAGAGGTTTCATTTCTAGAGTAAAGCCAGAAAGTATTTGTTTACAAAACACTGACCTTATAATAGGGATCTGCATTAAAAACTTAAGTATCAAACCAGCAGTAGTTACAAATTTTTACTATTTTGGCAATACAGTCTCAATGAATGTATGATTTAGAAACTATAATGTGCTCTTATATAAAAGTATAATCATCCTGCCTTCTTAGGGACGAAAATGAAGTTTTTCTTTTAACTATAAGAACATTTTCACACCTTCCCATAGTGTTTAATTTTTGCTGTACTTCCCACCAAAGCCCAGCTGACTTTGTAAAAACTGCTCAGGGGAAGTCACACTAAAGTCAGAAATACCATGTGGTCACTGAACAAGAAGGTAGCCATGGTTACAAAACCAAATTAATACCATATATCACTTTAAAGAGAGATAGTTCTAGGCTTGCTAATTATCTGAGGTGCTCATTAAGTATTTTAAAGTTTGAAAGTAACTGCATACTTCTATCAAAACAAATAAATCAATCATCTCTGTTAAAGGCTTAGAGAAAAGTAAAGCTTACTGCTCAAATCTATAGGGAACATATGAGAAACATTACTATGAAAGCCATTCGAAAAGCCTCCTCATGGGAAAGGGTAACATTATGAGAACTAAGTGTTTTCACATGTTCTTTTTACCTTTGTTCTTTTATAGTCTTATTTTTCACCTCTCCTAAAGCAACATTTATTTGAAGGCTACTAATCTGAATTCCATCTCTTTCTTCTCAAGGCCCCTTGGGACTGCTCTTCCCTGTCAATGTCCTTTGTTCCTGCCACAGTAATTCTCTGATCAGTCAGAAATAGTTTCACATGGCATTCTCCAACAGAGTCAGCAATCTGCACCGGTAGATTTGAAAAGGAGTGAGAAAAAAATAATTTGAAAGGAAAATCACTTATTTCTCAGCAATGTATTAAGCCTATCTGCTAAACGACAGTAGATGTGCTTCATCCCAAAGTCATGCCTCATGCATTACTGAGCAAGAGAAGACAGTCCAACTGAAGCAACAGTACTACTCTGTGTACAGGAAAGCCTATCCACCAAAACTGTTCTCTTCCAGATTCCACAAAGGCAGTTACCACCGTAGCCTTATTTATCACTTTATACAATGCACAAACAATCTTAACTCCAATACAACAACTTCAAAAGCAGCTGTAAAAAAAAAAAACCCAACCCTGGAAAATCCCTGTGTTTTACTCTCTACATATATACAATGCATATATACAAAACCACCCCCAGTAATTCTGGGGGCATTATGCTACAGTCTTGGATCCTAATGTAGCCTTCCATATTTTGCACCAGCATAGTATCAGGCCTAAATCTCCACATCCATCTGCTTTTAGAAGCTTAAACGTGTACCTCGGCTAATCTCAAAATAACTGTGTCCTCAAACTAGGCTATTATATTACTACAGGATATTACTCAGTTTGCTGTGAAGGAGGAAATAAATCTTTCATCAGAATTTGATTTTTCCATTTAATGACTTCCAAAACATCTTACACCGCAATCATGGTGTTGTTCAACTATTCTACTCCTAAATAGCATACTAGAGTTCATTGCTATTGTGCTTTGGTACTTTAAGTTTAAAATTTGAGGTAATTAACTAATTTGTAACTCAGTTCAGCAATCGGTACAACAGCATCCCAATACAAGTTGCAGTTTCTGGGTGCTACTGAAAAACCGAAGCACCACAATTATATTTATTTTATATCCAGTGTAAAATGTAAATATATGTAAAATAAAGCTTGTTAATGTTATAAGCATAACTATATACTGTGAGCATTTATAAGCATTATTTTTTGTTACAGTAAACAATTTAGTGATTACAAACTTAGGTATTTGCCACGGGGTTCTATAAATGATTATGTTTTAAGTATTTATATTTTATTAGCACACATTTCCTCACTCCAAAAGATAGCGTGAAACAGCCAAGGGTGAGAACAATCTCTTCCACCTTCATTTCCACAGGCTGTTTGCTGCAAGATCTTACCCCTTTGTCCAGCTAAAACATTCCACTTTCCTCCCAGTCCCTCTGTCCCAACTGCTTTCTTCAGCCTTTATTCCCCTGCAATGCCACCAGCCAACACTTCAAAAGCTGTGCACGTTTATAGTCCAACTGACAACTTGGATGCCTTATCCTTAGTCTTTTACTATTTTACAGTTTTGTCCAAACCAGTCTTGAAAAAGCTACTTGCAATTCTGATCAAACAGTTCTTGATCATTTAAAATACATACATGCTACACATGTTGAGTAACTACAGCTCTTCAACCCTGAGGACAGCAAGCTCTCATTTGCTGACATACAGCACAAACCCTCCACTACTCTGAAAAATCATAATTTCCAAAATTATCAAGAGGCTGAGAAAGCAGATGAGGTGTCCTATTTGCCTTCCTCACAGAAGTTTTCAATTAAACTTCTCATATCTTCTCCTCCACTACTAGGAAAAAGCTGGGAAGAAACCAGAGGTGTCCTTCACATAGGAGCTAACCCATTCTGTAAGCAGAGTACACTGGTAAGTAGGTGCGGATGCCATCATTGACAACGCGGTAACTGGTTACTTGCACTGGATTCAGGAACTGAAGAGGCTTGTGCACTACTCATAACGTAATCTTTGGACAGACCTCTCTCTGTCTCAATGGCCTCGCCAGTTCCTCAAGCGTTTGCCACCATCAAGGGAAGTCAAGCTTAAGGAGCTTATCTATATACTGGCTCTGCAGACTGAAGTCAGGAGTTACCATGTCTTCACGGCCCAAGACAAAGGGCTTAGAAACCACTAACCATATACCTTATGCTTTTGCTCCTGACAAACCAGGCAACTACAAGTCGCTTTTGGATGAACAAAGACCAAAAGTACACGAAAAGCTGATCACACTTCAGCCCAGAATGAACAAAACAAAGTTAAGTGCCTGAACACGTTTGGAAGAAAAAAACGACCCAGCTGCCTCTAAAACACACAAAACACAACGAAAAAGTAAACGTAAGAAAATGTTCAGCTTTACACAGCGTTTCAAAATAAAGCTCACAGGGCATCGTTGGCTGCCCAGGGACCGAGAAGGTAACCATGACCGCCCGCACGGCTCCGCCCGACGGGAGCTCTCCCTCCCCCGCTGAGCGGACATCGGCAACCCGGGGGTACGGGTCCCCGGGGCGCGCCCCACCGACGGCCAGCCGTCCGCAGCGCTACCTCCAGGCGACGGGGGTTATACCGCCCTCGCCACAGCCGCCGGCGGAGCATGGGGCCGCCGCCTCCCCGACCTATTCCAAAGAGCGGGCGGGGAGAGCCACCTCCCACACGGAGCCTGGGCGGGGGGTGGGGGCCGCGGTGTGCCCGCCAGCCCTAAGGAGATGGAGACGAGGGGAGAGATCGAGACGAGGGGTTGGAGCGAACGGGAGGCGGGAGGACCGAGGGGCCCCGCCACCACCCGCGCCGGGCTGACGGGCGCCCGCCGGAGCCGGCTGCGGCTGACGCGGCCGGTACCTCCCTCCCGCCGCGGGGGCCACACACCTCATCGGCGGCGGCACGTAGAGACCGCCCCGCGGGGTCCCGCCCGCCCCGGAGGGCTCATCTCACCTCACAACCGGGGCGGGCGAGGAAAGCGACTGGCGTGCCCAGCGGCGCGTACCTGGCGGCGGAACCCCGGAGGCAGCTGCCCCTTGTTATGGCCCAGGTGGCGACAGGAAGCAAGCAGCCGCCGCGGCGTCTCCACCGTGGCGCAGTTACCATGGGACGGACGCCCTCTCCCTCCGGAAGTCACCGCCGGGAGGGCGGGAAGGGGAAGACGGGGAGCGGCGCCATCTTGAGCGCGGCGCCTGATCCGGCGCCTGCTTTCCGCCATGTTCAGTGTGGTGGAGTCTCTGAGCTGTGCGGGAAAAGGGGTCGTCTGAGGGTCTGCCTCAGTCCCCATTCTCTCCTGGCCCGGCGAGGTTATGCCGGGAAGGTGTTACGAACGGAGTTTTTCCTAAAACTCTCCCAAGAACGACAACCTAACACACAGAGCTCTTAATAGAGATTTGGGCAGGGGGAAATCTTATATTGGGTTGAACAATTCAGAATAAGAAAATGACAGTCAGGAAAAGAAAATTATCATGATGCAAATAGTAGGAGATCAAGTTGGTTATTTTTCTCTGGAGTTTCTAAGTAAGGAAGCTAAACCTGGCACTCTCAGCAGCAGCCCTATAACTTGAGGTGGGGCAGAGCAGCTGTGGCCCTATAAAGAGACAGGGAATATGGCTGAAAGGTCAGGAATTGAAGGGAGCTCCAGAATGAGGTGAGGGGCTCTGGCCGGCTCCCCAGCTGGGCCCAGCCAGGGCCCAGAGCGGGCCACAGCAGCTCCAGGACAGTATTGTCACAAGCTGTAATACAGATGCCTTCTGTGGCCCCTGAACTGTCACACACATAACAGACCACGTCAACCTTTAAAAAGAAAATTAAAGAAGGAATATAAAATTGCATATAGAAAAGAATATTATCTAGATGGGTAAAACCAGGGCTGAACTGATAGGAGAAGCTTACTACAGCCGTAATTGTGCCATCATGTGCATACACTTCAGTTTTTAATTACATGATTGCATACCATTTTGTCCCAAAGGACCTCTGCCTCATTTAATGCACTAAATTATTTAGGGACATGGTGTTTCCTAACTGAGTGCTTGCCTTTACAGTTGGAATAAAAGTGCACCTTCATAAATGTTAAGACCAGAACAAAACATTGGGTAATCTGCAGCAATACCTTGCATGTGACAGGCTGTCACACTTTCATCCCGTCACAAGGGGAACTGGTTCACTAACAGCCTCTTTGAAGGGTGTAAAACACCCCAGGTCAGGTAGTAGCTGGTTTGTGAAACAGATCTTGCAGCCTGAATCAGAGACACCAACTGATTCCCTCCATCCTCTTCATTCTTCCTCTGGCGTTCAATCTGGTTTTTATCAAAGGCTCGTTATAGACTTGACTACCAATTCATTCTAAAGCCAGCGGTACATCTCCTGTATCAGCCCAAGCATTTGTATTTAGTCAGAACAGGTAGGATCAGAACATGAAACAGTGTGTAACTGGGTGGTTTTTACTCTTCTGGCTGTGAGGATTTTGCTGCTAGGCCTGACTGCTTGATATCATATTCTACCACTTATTCTTTAATTGTGCCGATTTCTTCAGTTCAAGTGACTACTGAGTCATGTAACACAGTTTTTGCGACTCCTATGACACCTTTCCTTCTTTCACAAAATATACCTACAGGATATCATTTCGCTTCAGTGATCCTCCACGGAAGCACATGAAGCTCGAGAAATTTGAAGTACCTGTCTCCACACCGCAGCTCCTGTCTTTGAATGCCATCTAGTGTTCACTGGTGGAAAAGATGATTAAATTTCTGATTAAATTTCTCCTCGAGTCGCCTTGACATAATTAACACATTTAGGAAAGTGGTAGATGGCATTGATAGAATGTATGTTGTAAATTAATAAAATATTTATGTATATTATATACGTATATTCACATTTTTATTAAATGTAATTAAATTATGACACAAATCTCTCTTACACTATTTAAAATCAATAGCACTCACAAATCAACGAGATCTCTACATTTTTTACTTCTGGTGATATGGTTCTATGTAAATAATTGATTTGCTTCAGAAAACAGTAGACAGTAAAAACAAAAACAAAACAAGGAAGCAAACAAAACCTCAAACCTGAAATAATCTATCATTCTGCTTCATTTTCAGCTCTCCCTAAAGGGAGTAGCCATACAGATTACGCCCCAGTCAATATTGTACTTGCAAAGTATAGCTGGAAAGCTTGGAGTGACAGACCTCCCAAACCATCTAGAAAAAGACTGAGAGGGTTTTTGAAATAAGGAAAAAAATGGGGGGGGGAGGTGGAGGGGTCATCAAGAGATCATCTGTCTTTAGTTTCTTATCTTTTCTCCCTTGATGTCTTTCTTTACAGTCACCTCTTTACAGTCTCATCTCCAGTCCGTAAACTAGCAGTTAATTAGTTCCTAACAATTGAAACACCCTTACCTTTACTATTGCCTTTACTATTAACATGTAAATTTACTTGAGAGTAAAACATGGGGAACTTGTAATGATCTCCCCATGTTTCTATAAAGGAAATGCTTAGCAGCCAGTACAGATAATTTAGAATCTGAGATCTTCAAGGTGGAATTAAGATACAAATCCAGAGTAGAAAATACAGTAGAAGGAATATGAATACAGAATTTAATACAGTAGCTTCATGCATGCTCATATACTTACATATATTTAACAAACCTTATCTTCCTGCTTGTTCATGAAATAACTGGGAAGTCATTATTCTCCAAATTAGTCCAGCTAAAAAGGAGACAAAGCAAGGTGTCAGCTGCTTTAATTCCAGTGAAAATTTAATTTAATTAGAGCAATTTCAAATCACACTTCTGGCAGCTGTGTTTATCACACTTTCTTCATAGGACAAGAAGTAGCATTGACTGACATTAGCATCAAAACTCATTTATTCACCCACCCACATCCCACAAGCTCTTCTGAATTTGTCTATTTATTTAGCATTTTAATAACAACCACAGTAAACAAGATTTCATTTTGGAGCATGCATTTTTGTCAAAGCATTTAGTGTGGACTTTTTATAATGTCATGGTCTTTGTAGATTTGATGAAAGAACAGCTAGCTGTTCTCCAGAAGAGATACTCTAAATGCTTAAGAAAAACATAAACTGGGATCAAGATTTTCTTCTTTCTTTGTTGTTGTTTGTTTTATTTTGTTGGGTTTTTTTTGTGCAACAACGAATAGAAAATATCTGTCTTTCAGTCAGGAGGGGAAAGCACCAGAAATGACCTGCTATCCCTTAAGCTGCAGAAGACTCATGGTGTCTAAAGCCAGATAAGTCATGGGGGTTTGGGGCAGCCATGTGGTACTGAAGTCTCTGTCCTTAGCAGCCTATATGGAGGTGCGAGTGCTGCCCATTTGCTGCCAGCACACAGCCTGCTATCATCTCTTGAAAACTAAAAGTGGGCCTTGGAGATGAACACCACCTTATGTTTCATATTTGTGCATCACCTGGCAAAACAGGCAATTAGAGCTGCTGGAGCACAGGAATGAGGTAGAGGCACATTTAGAACTGCTGCCACATCAGACCAGAGACCAGACACAACAGCACCAGGAATGTGCTGCCTAAATTGAAAACTCAAGCCCTGGGGTGACCAAAGCGGTTATGCTGGGGCCCTATGGGCTTGTTCTTCAGTTAGCAGTAGTTTGCATATATTCATGCTTGCTTATGAATATGAAAACATTATGAGAAAATGATGCCACATGAACAGAAAACAACTCAATTGCTTTCAAAAAAGAGTTAAAGCAAACCATTTGATTTTTCAACAAGTGGAACCCTACCAAGCTGATGGAGCTTGGTTCACAGCAGGCACCCTTCACCAAAAGATTTCTTCCAGAAGAAGCCATGAGGTACAAATTAGAAGCAGCAAAGAGAGACAACCTGCCAAAAGTTGAATAGGGAGGACATGGAGCTGCCCCTGTATCTTACTCAGACAGAAACGGCTGATGGAAAGCCTCCTCTGTAGTGCACTGCTTATTTATGGGATCAGGAGAAAGCCAGGAGGAGCAGCTCTGAAAGCAAAGGGACAGTGTATGCACAGTGAAACTTCAAAACTGGTGATGGAAATGGGTTTTTCTTTGCCAAAGGTTTTTTTATGTTACATGCAGAGCAGTAGTCTCATCTAGTCAGTATCACTGCTGCTGGCACTAGCCAAAAGGAAAAAAATCAGAGCCCTCACTTAAAAATGTAATTCAGAATGCAAATAAGGAATAGCATAGCTAGAAGCTGTCTCTAAGTTGAATTAAAAAACAAACAAACAAAAAAAACCCACCCAAAACCAGAAACCCACAAAGAAAACAGATGAGAGAATGACTAATACGAATACATTCCACTTCTTTGACCACAGCATTACTTTATCAAATCCTTGGACTTAGTATGCCACAGAATTGTGATAAGACAACAGTTCTGTGTAATGGAAATAATTTAAGTTTCAATATTTCATCCAGGAGTGCAGATGATGTGCATGGGTAGTGTGCCATCTTAACTGGGACATTTATTGATGCTGACCACTGGTTTTATACAGCAGGAGTTGAAAGGTGAAGAATGCAACTCTCTTATTCTGAAATTAGGAAGACTCAGAAATGCCAAGGAAATGAGACAGCTGGCAGCCTGTCAGAAAGTGATGGAAAATTCACGGCTTTCAATCACTTACAGCATTTGTTATGCAGAAATAGGCTGAGCTCCCAGTTTTGCTTGGAGACTGTGTCACTTCCAATCTTCCCTGCAAGATTCAAACATGGTTTGTAGTGGAGATTTGCATGTAGATGAATGAAATGTCTGCTTTCAGTGACTGTATTTCTGAAACTCGGTTTTCACTAGTTCAGAAAGAAAACGGGTTTTGGGGAAGTAATAATACTCTTGCAATAAATTCTCAGGCTTGAAACCATTGCAATTAGTATAATCTTCTTTTTGCTTTTTAAAGGAAAAAAGGTTAGCACACTCAGCAGAGCAGCACAGATTTGCGTTTTGAACAGACAACCCCACAACTGGAGAATTTTGTTTATTCAGTTTAGCCAGCCAGAAACCACACAGCATATAAAAACAAATTTTGGACCTTTTTTTTTTTTTCATCATCAACTATGTGGTGGTTGAACCCTGGCTGGAGGTCAGATGCCCACCAAAGCCACTGCATCACAGGTGAAAAAATATATATTGAGAGGCTTAGAGTCAAGATAAGGACAGGGAAAGATCATTCAGCAGTTAACATCAAGGCAAAAGAGACTCAACATAGAATTTAAAAATCCATCTAATTTATTATATGCACACACTGAAAGCTGAGTTGAATAATGAGAAATAAAACCAAATCTTAAGCACACCTTCCCCCACCTCTCCCTTCTTAATTTTATTCATGGTTTCTCTCCCTTCCTGCCCCTGTAAGGTGTCACAGGGAAGGGACAGGGAATGGGGGTTTTGGTCACTTAATCATGAGTTATTTTTCTTCTTGGGGGGCAGGGAAGATTCCTCACACTCTTCCCCCTGCTCCAGCTTGGGGTCCCACTCACAGCAGACAGTCCTCCATGAATTTCTCCAATACGATTCTTATCCCATAAGGCTTCAGCTCTTCACCAGCTGCTCCAGTGTGGGTCCCTTCCATGGGTTGCAGACCTTCAGGACCAGATTGCTCCAGCCTGGCCCACTACAGAGTCACAAGTCTCACCAGCAAACCTGCTCCAGCGTGGGGCTTCTCCACAGGCTGCAGGGGAATCTCTCTCTCCAGCACCTGGTGTACCTCCTCCTCCTCCTTCACTGATCTTGGTGTCTGCAAAGTTTCTCACAACTTCTCACTCCCTTTTCTGTCAGCAAAAAGCATCCACTTGCAATATTTTTCCCTCTTAAATGTGATTCCCAGAGGTGCTATGACTGTCGCTGATTGACTCAGCCTTGGTCAGTGGTGAGTCCAGCCTTGAGCCCAGCTGATATTTACTCTTGGACCTAGGGACAGCTTCTAGCTGCTTCTTGCAGAAGCCACCCCTGCAGCACCCCCTCCTCCACCACCAAAACCTTGCCACGCAAACCCACAACAAACTGCTATGAAACTGTCAGGGAAAAGCATAATCTAGACATGTCTTCAAAAGCATTGTCCAGACAACTTATTTTGCACAGTACTTTCTGTAATCCACTCTTCCACATGTTCATCTCTCTTCATGTGTACAAGCAATCAAAAAAGTGCAACGAAGGGTAGCTTAGGACAATATTCATAAGGAGATTACCGAAGCAGCACATTAACTAAGATAAGTATATTCTTCTTTTATTAGCTTGGTTATGAACACTGACCAACATTTTAGTTTGCAGAAAATAAAACCCTGGAATCTGAATCTGGAGAGCAAGAATGAATAAAGTCATGATTATTAGTGTGCAGCCACTTGCTTTGCTGAATATTTTAAACAGTAAATTTTACATGTTTTCAGTCAGCTAAAGGGTTTTTTTTTTTCTCTTTCTGCTATTCTGATGAATAAAAAAACCTCTGCAGCTGCACAGAACCAAAGTGTACTTTTCAGACTGATTTGGGTGTACCAGGATTCTGAATTGCACTGCCCCGAGCAGTAAGCTTTCCATATTCAGAAGTGATCAACTGACAACAGATCCTAGATCCATGCATCAGAAAATAGCAGTTCCCATTAAATGAGAACCAGATGACAGAACCTCCAACTATCTCCCCTTAGCTGAAATAAAGCAGTAGATGCCACCGAGGGCATGTCCTTTCTCAAAAAAACCTCCTTTTTTCCTTCAGTGTTGTGTTGCTTTTTTTCTCTACTGAATGTTAAAATCTTTCTGTGGTGGGAAAAGGGAGGAGACGTGTTACATGATGACCTGCTATTGATTTGTTCATGGCCTATAAGTCACTTTAATCAGAGATATACTGCAACAGGAACATTTAGTATTTAGGAGTTGAGACATTTTTTGCACCATGTTCTGAAACTTCAATAATATTTGCAAAACTGTTTTTAACACTGTCATGGTTTCACCCCATCTGAGAGCTGGACACCACACAGCCACTCTCTATCAAGTAGTACCTCAAGGTGGCTTTTTTCTCCCAAAGAGCCCATGTCTTTTCTCTCAGAGCTCTCTTCACCATCTCCATGTTCCTGAAGACAAAACAGTAAAACATTCGATGGGTAAAAATGGGTAAGGCATGTTGGTATCTTCTGCTAAAAGGATAAATATTATAGTTGGCTCCAATGCTTCTAGTTACCTTGAGCATAGAGGCTTCATCACATATGGCTGGTTTATGGCTCTGTCATATGCAGCAAAGTAGTAAGGACACATTTCCAATACCACAGAAGCCACAAAACATATTTAAAATAAATATTGAAAATCAACAATGTGGAAACACCAGCCACAAATCTGCTGTTGTGTATTAGAAATTGACAACTTCTGCTTTAGCAGCAAAAAGCTCCCAGAAGATGGTGTTAAAGTAGGATGCATGAGTTGCATTTGCCTCTAGTTCATGTTTTCAAGTAGGGTCCCAACTGCAAAGCTGCCTCTGCTACCCTTTTACTCTCAAGTTACTCCCTCCCCTACACAGGCCTGATTAAATGTGATTAAACAGGTTTGTGTATTGAAAGTTCACATTTAAGATAGTTGCAGAGAGAGATGAAAGGCATTCAATGAATGAGAATCAAGCTCAAGTGGAAGATCTCAGAATATGTTGAGGAGGAGAGGTCCCCCTTTAAAGACCAGTTATAAGATGCCTAAAATTTGGAAACTCACACGACTTTTACAGATTCCCTTTTTCAAAGTAGACATTAATTTTAAAGAACAAATTAACACAAGATGGCACTTCAAGCCTTTGGGGAAGCTGTGCTGTACCTAAATTGCAAGAGTTCATGCCTGATACAGCTCTAAAATTAAAATTCTGTGTAAAGCTATCAAACTAGAACTTGAAATATAGCCTCAGATGGTTTCAACAACTTCTGAGGCCCTTTCATTTATAGTCAATCCTCAGCAGTGCAAAGTGAACTTAAAATGACAAAGTTAATAATCTATTCCCACACATTTAAGAAACCCATATTTCCAGTAGATTTTTATTGCTAGAAAAACTCAACTTTGCCAAAATTTTCATCCATCATTAGATACAAAATATCTGCTGTCTGATTATCTATGCAGTGTTTCCTCAAGAAACTTTGGCTAAACATCCAATATGATAACCATTAGAATCATAGAATCACAGAATGCTTTGGGTTGGAAGGGACCTCAGAGACCATCTGGTTCCAACCGCCTGCCATGGGCAGGAAAACCTTCACTAGCCCAGGTTGCCCAAAGCCCCATCAAACCTGGCCTTGAACACTGCCAGGGATGGGACCTTCACCACCTTTCTGGGCAGCCTGTGCCAGGGCCTCACCACCCTCAGAGTAAAGAATTTCTTCCTAATGTCTAATCTAAAACTGCCCTCTTTCATCTTGAAGCCCCTTGTCTGTCACAGCCATCAATAATCAGTCTCTCAGCATAACAATGCAGACCAGGTTATTTTCTTCCCGACAGGATTTAGTAAAGGATAATTAGAGATATGTCGGATCATTCAGATGGATTACTGAAGAGTAATCCAGTAATAAAACAGTAATAAATCCAGAAGCATTTTAGCAAAGTGACACACTTTGGAAAGTTTCAGTGAGCTGGTGTCAGAAAACATTTTAGAATTTGGGGGTGTTTTTGAGATGTTTTGTATCACTTCCATTCCCAAGAGTCCATTATTTTTGAAGATGCTTCTCTGTTTCTTGAGATTCTTGCTCAGGAGGTACTGTTAACACAATACCCTGACTTTGGCCCCAGCTGGGGGTAGCATTTGTCCCCAAAGCCTAGGCCAATGTTGATTTCCAATTCTGCTACTCAAAGTGATACTGAAGTGAACAATCTACATCACACTTGCCATCCACCTTATCACTTTGGGGAATTAAACTCCTAAGGTTGTCTTGGCTTATTGTCACTTTCAAATATCATTTACAGACAAAATCCAGCTTAAATACGGTGACTTCAGAATGTGCAGTACAGGAGGACTGATGCATATAAACAGGACTCATAAACTAATAATCACACTCAAAGCTGTATTAAAGCTTTCAAACAGCTTTAAGCAAAGCCATGAAAAAGATGACAGAGCCAAATCTGGTCCGATGGTAGATTGTTTAGGGTTGAAATCAGCTTCTGTGGCATAAAACATAATAGCAATGTTAAATAAAGCCTGAGAAAGCACATCCTCTATGTTCTCCTGAGCAGATACAGATCTTATTTATCTGGTTCTGTGTCCAGTAGTATTCTTCCACTTGTGCATGTATTTGGATTTATTGAGTCTAAACAGCTTGGCAAGTTTCCTTCCAAGGGATTCACAAGCTGAAAATACACGAAAGACAAATAACAACTGGAACTTTTTAACTTCTACTAAAGGGCTTTTCGCAGTAGGCATTTTACACCACAGCAGAAAATTATATGGAGCAACCTTCTCTATGAATGTAAAGGCCCACAGATGAGATGACACAGGGCACGATTAATTTCCTTAGTGAAAATCTTTTTGTTTGAGAAACCTCCATCATAATCCAGGCTTTATAACCTCTCCCAAAGTCTGGCCAGCCTTTCTGAGATAGCCATGCCTCACTTAATCCATTCCCTGTAAAAAACCCAATTATTCAGGCTGTGTTTCAATTAACCAAATTCACCTTGCTTTATAATTCATTACATGACCTCATCACTACCTCAGAACAATTACCACTTCTACCTCCTTACGTAGGTCTGCCTGGCTCTTTATAGGGGATAAGAAATGGAACTGACATATTTTTTATTTTAGAGAGTTGATGAAGAAAATTAACTTACTGCAACAACTTTGAGCTTTCAGCTCTTTTCAGACGTTTCAGAAGCAGCATCACCCTGCCTGTGGCAAACTGACATTGTCTGGAGTAAACCTCGGCCAACGCAGTCCTACCATCGGCTTTCCAAGACAATGATCTTGGTGGTAGTTATTGCTGTGACCCTTTTTCTTTATGGCCTCAGTTCCTGCTTCTGGGCCAGTTTCTTCTGCTTCACTGGTCCTTAACATCCTCCCTGCATTTGCACCATGCTCTCTCCCTTTGGCACTGCCAGTACAACCTCAGCTGCTCAACTACTTTTCATAAAACCACAATGGATTTAGCTCAAAACCAACTTGCTGCCTACTAGTTCATACACTGAATTGGAGGCCACACCAGCTGCAATACAGTAATAAAGGTCACTGACACTTCCCAAACTCTTACTTTTCAGTTGCTGACAATCTCCTGTTAGAGATGAAATATTTTATTCCATCTGGGGAAGAAAAGGACTTCCATATATTTGAAAACATAGGTGACAGTCAAACAATGCCTTTACTATCGTTCACATTAGGCAATTCTTTGTTTGCTTCGCTGGTGTAAATCACAGAGGAAGTAGAAGCATTTCAGAGCCTTGAGATTTGACAGAGACAGCCCAGTGATTAAGCTTTTGCTCTCCCCCTGAACATTTGCTGAAGATCCAAATATACCACCTGGAGGGAGGATTCTCGTGTGTGGAGGGGACACAGGCAAGCCACAGAATTGCTTCTACTTTTTTTTCTTTTTCTTTTTTTTTTTTTTAACCCCAGCATGTCAGGATTTTTTGAAAAGACTGCTTTAAAGTGAACTTAGTTAAAAGAAAGCTGAGTGGCAGGAGTTAGTTCAAAGTTAGAACACATGCTTTGGACGTTTCTTCATTAGAGTTTTTCATTAAATCCCCTACTCACATTGGATAATGGAGAAGTTATGGTATATGTTGTGGTCATATATCATTCCCCACCCCGCCTCCGTGATTCATGCCTCCTTATCAGTTAGAGACAGGACGTTGGAGCACTGCCCTTGGAGCCAGTCAGGAGTTTTTGAGTCAGGATTGCAGGGTGAGGTCCTGTTGTCTGCAGGACCCCACCCTTGGTCAGAGAGAGCTTGGAAGAATGAAACAAAAGAAAAGATGGTTTTATAACAAAGGCAGCTGAAAGGTGACACAGAGAGTTAGAAGCTGTGGCAGCAGCCTCTGCCCTGTATCTCCCATAGGATCCCTCTGAATTTTGGCTGCTGGTAGCTGTGTGCTTATGGAGCTGCTGTTCTAACACTGGTGGGCCTTTGGCAGAAGCGCTGGCCGTTCGTCACTGCTGGGACACATGCAGCACGGACAGTACCCACAGTGTAGTAGGCCAAACACCCCGCGGTATTTCTAGCTGGACACTCACCGCTGACAAACTTCACTCTTGTCTTCGCGTTGTGAAGCATTGTATTTGCAGAGCATTCAGATACTTACCTGACACCACTCCCTCCACAAACCCAGGAGGAGATGAAGCCCCCATTCTGTACTATATTTTGATGTTGCACAGCAAATAAAAGAGGACAGGCTGTGTGGATTTATCAGATGCACTGAAAATAGACCATGCTCTCTTGAGTGAGTAATTGTTCCATGCATAAAGTCCTCTGTAAGAAGTGGTGCATGACCTTGTAACTAACGTCTGTCATGCTGCATAAAAAGAATTAGGATTTCACATAGCTACTCATACTTTTTTGCTTAACTGTTTTTGTCATCTTAAGTTTCTTTTTTGTTTAACTGCAATATATTATTTTTTATTTATAATTAATATAACACACATATAATAATCTAAGCATCTGCCACATATGGAGATACAGTGTTTATTTAAAAAATCATCACTGACAGCAAAAAGCACATTTAATCTGAAGGGATGGAGTGGCAGTAAGTAGCTTCATGTTGCTTCAAATAGAAAAGGTCAGCAACAGGTCTGATTTTTCTTAGAAAAGTTACCAATATTTCACTGTCAGCAGAGGGACATACATAGCAGGGCTCTGCCTTGGACATTTATACTTGGTATTTTTATTAGTGAATGGGCTGATGCAACAGATACATCCATAAATATGTTCTTGCTTACAACCGAGAGTAACATGGAAAGTAGGAATACAGTTCAAAAGAATCTCTATAAAAGAAATATTTATTTTAAAAAACACCAACCCTAACAACAACAACAAAAAAACCCCAACAGGATGTAAGGAAATAATTTCAGGGTTCTGCACTTAGACAAGATGGGAAACAGCTGCTTAGGTAGCAGATATCTACTACTCTGTCTTGGTGAGCCCCAGCTGGAGGCCTCTGTTCTGGTTTGGACATGACAACATTTGAAAAGCATGTGGACAAATTAGAGAAAGTCCAGGAGACAGCAATAAGACTGAGTAAATATCTCTGGAATCAAGACTAAGGCAGACAGATGCAAAGGGGTGGTAGTGTTATCAACAGATGGAAATGTTAAAGGAAGGCACAGTAAAAGTCAAATAAAAGAAAAATATCATGAAAGACAAAATGCTGGTTTGTCAATAGGACAAGAGAAGATCTTGAAGTACAGACAGCATGATTTATGTGAAATAAAGAAAACTCTGTCAGCAAAAGGATTCAAACCCACCACAACCAATTACCTGGTGAGCTGATGCAGAAACCATTACTAGAAGTCTTTAAGATTAAATTTGACAAGCCTCTCAAGATTTACTCGATCTCTCTTGGGGCAAGAAGCCAGACAAAATGGTCCACCCTTAACAAGAAACATCCTATTCTGATTCTTATGCAAGTGCTTTCTGCCACTTTGGTCTAACTACAGAGGCTGCACAAAACTCACAGCACGCCTAACATACTGCGTCCTCATTGTTACCTATCCAAGTCACAACCTGTTTGTTCTATTGTTTTGAAATTACTCTTTTGTTTGCACTAAGGCTGCCTCTAGGTATCCAAAATTAGAGAGAGCTCCTTCCCGGGTGTTGTAAAATACACCCTTTGGAAAAGACTGAAACAGGCTGATAGCAAGCCATGTATTCTGAATTACGTCACTGTTGATAGTGTTCATATCATCTGATCAAGGAAAAACATTCAATTTTAAAAATCATCAAGTGTTTTAAATCCTGGAGATAATGTTCCTTGGGACAATGCCAGTAAGTATTGACAGGAGGGGGAAAACCCAGCACAGTACCAGCATTGATGCCTGACTAGTGATTGCATTCCAGTTAATCCATCCTTCAAGAAAGCTAATCAATCATATATAAAAAAGAGAAGAAACTATAAGTTACTAAGAAATTAAGTATTTCCAGTTCAAACTGCCCAAAACTGCAGTTGCAGCCTGCAGGAAAGCAGAAATGCAGAAACAATGCAGAAACAAAAAGAGTTTTAATTTCGAATATAAAGACAAGCTTATCCATTCAGCTTGCAAATGTGATGTGACCAGACAGTTTGCTAAAAAGAAAGCCCATAGACTTTTTAATTGATCTCCTCACGCTGGCCATATACAGCCAATATACAACTTGCTTTGAATAATCCAACCATGACCAGCAGATTTTTCTAGGATGGTTAGTGTATGCAACAGCTATACAGGGATCTGGACTTGGAAAGATACAAGTCTGGGGAGATACACCACCTACATTTGTCAAACCAAATGAGACAAAAAGGGTAAACTTGGATATTTTTCTCCCCAAATTCCCAAGTCCATGCCTGAGGTCTCCAGTGGAAGGGGATGCCTTGAAGAAGCTGCCAGGTCCTGGGACAGGGCAGCACTGTGAGGCAGAGCAAGAGGTTGTCAGTCTGTTAGTGCTCCTGCCCATGGCCTTGGAAGTGAGCTTTAGGGGAGGTTAACTGCTCACCTGGTCACAGAGCATGCATGGGCTGCTGGATGGCACCATGTAACTCATTACAGAGATGTCATTGTCCATGTAACTAGATGTCGGAGATGTAACTTGCTTGCTTATTCCCATTTTAAAGCTGTGGTACAGCTCCTTGTGTGCATGCCACATGTTATGCAGCCGTCTAGAGGGCTTGCTCTCTCTACCAGCTTTATGACAAAACTGCAGGAAGATGTAAGCTCTGCTGACCCTTAGTGGCCACAACTCCACTACCGTTTTTTTATAAATTCAAGAGCACTGTTGTTCTGCACTGTGTTTTATTTTTTAAGTACCAATTAACTTGCTGAGGGCAAAACCTGGGGAAGTATGACCAGCAGAGAAGAGGATCCAGGTATCACAGAGGAGAAGACAGCTGCCCTTACGATTTTATGACAATTCAACAGAGCAAATTCAGTCTTACAACCAGGGACTACCAAAATTGTCTGAAGGCAAGTCATTCTTTGGGAAAAACAGAGAAAAAGGTTAGAGGCATGATGTAAAATGATTTAGAGACCACCACATGTCTCTGAGAGACAGAAGTGGTTTGTGGAGACATCAGGAGATGCATGTCTGGTTCAGATGGGGAAGACTTAACATGTACTAGTGAGGTTTTGTCTGGAGAATCAGGCGCAAGTCTGGCTTTCAAGGATCAGAAAACAGGAATATGAATAAGCAAATGTGGACCCAGAGTGACAGGGGGCACTGAACCCCTGTTTTATAAGAGGAACATAAAGATTCATGGGACACCCCCCTCCCCCAAAAGTCACCCAGTAAACATACCGAGAAAGAAGGATACCTCTGTAGCCAGAGTCCCAAGACATTCCTGATAAGCTCAGCAGAAACCTCCATGGGTGGGAAGTGTTTGGCCAGACAGAAGAAACCCCGATGGGTGCAGGGCAAAGAAACTGTGATAGAATCATAGACTCATTTAGGTTGGAAAAAACCTTTAAGATCATTGAGACCAATCACAAACCTAACACTTGACAAATCACACTAAACCAGGTCCCTGAGCACCACAGGTACATGCCTTTTAAACACCTCCAGGGATGGCAAATCAACCACTTCCCTGGGCAGCCTGTCCCAGTGCTTGACAACCCTTTCAGTGAAGAAATGTTTCCTAATATCTAATCTAAACCTTCCCTGGCGTAACTTGAGGCTGTTTTCTCTTGTCCTATTGCTTCTTACTTGGGAGAAGAGAGACCAGCACCCACCTCACCACAGCCTCCTTTCAGGTAGATGTAGGAAGCAGCAAAGTCTCCCCTCAGCCTTATTTTCTCCAAGCTAAACAACTGCAATTCCTTCAGATGCTCCTCAGAACGTTTATTCTACAGTCTCCTCACCAGCCTCATCACCCTTCTCTGGACATGCTCCAGCACCTCAAAATCCTCTCTGCAGTGAGGGATCCAAAGCTGAATGCAGGACTCAAGGTGGGGCCTCACCATTGCTGAGTAGAGGGGTACAGTGCCTTCTGTAGTCCTGCTGGTCATGTATTCANCAGCCTCCTTTCAGGTAGATGTAGGAAGCAGCAAAGTCTCCCCTCAGCCTTATTTTCTCCAAGCTAAACAACTGCAATTCCTTCAGATGCTCCTCAGAACGTTTATTCTACAGTCTCCTCACCAGCCTCATCACCCTTCTCTGGACATGCTCCAGCACCTCAAAATCCTCTCTGCAGTGAGGGATCCAAAGCTGAATGCAGGACTCAAGGTGGGGCCTCACCATTGCTGAGTAGAGGGGTACAGTGCCTTCTGTAGTCCTGCTGGTCATGTATTCAAGATACAAGCCAGGATGCTGTTTGCCTTGGCCACCTCGGCACACTGCTGGCTCAGGTTTAGATGGCTGTTGACCAGCACACCCAGGTCCTTCTCTGCCAGCAGCTTTCCAGCCACTAGTGCTGCCAGGGGTTATTGTGACCAAGGTGCAGGACCCAGCACTGAACCTTGTTGAACCTCATGCCACTGGCCTTGACCCATCAATGAACCGGCCTTCCAGTAAAACAGTAGTCAGCAACAACTATTCTGGGAACTGATGTTGTGTACTACCTTATACATCCACACCAAAAATGTATAAAAAGCAACTCACTACCTCCTCAAAACGAGCTTCCCTGCATGAGATCTCCAGACAGACAGGATTTGTGATATAGGCCACAGAAACGCAGACTAGGCTGATAGCTTCTTACCCAAATGGCTCATCCCTTCCCATAAACCAACTGACAGTGAACAGGTGCTCCCAACCGAAACAGGAGACAAGTGGAGCCAACCCTTCCAGGCTGACTCAGCTATGATACCGTTTCCCTAGCTCTCCCAAAGCACAGGCACACCTCTAAAACTCCAGACACACCTCAGGGCACCCCAGCAGCAGCAGCAGGGGATCTCTGCTACTCAGTCCCACTGCATGGCTTTGGCCTCTGCCAGTACACCAGTAACTCTGCTCTAACTGGAATTCTGGTAACTTATGATCCCGTGTGCTGCAGCAGTGATGAAAAGCCATCCCACTGCTTGTCTTCCTGTGAACCTCAGAGCTACCAGGTGCTGCACAAACAGGCCTCTGTTACCTGCTTATTAAGGAACCAGCAGGAGACCACATTTGACATCGTCCTGTTCCTTCACCGAGGGAAAACAGCCACCTCTGTGAACTGGGTTTCATCTGACACTTCTGAAATGCCAACTGCTGGGTACGTCTGAAGCGGAAAGGAGAGCAGAAGCACAAGAGAGAATCTCTTTTTTGTGTTGAATTTATACACCAGCTGCCTGCAAGAACAATGTAAAGCCGTGAGGTTTGGTATTTTTTAAAAAAGGCAAATAGTTTTAAGAAAGAAAGTCTGTGCTGGCAGAAGAGTTCCCACACCACACACCCAAGAAAAATGTAAGAATGCCAACTTGCATCAGTCTCTGGAAAGAGTATTGTGGCCTCAGATTGGTGATCAAATTACAAATCTGACCAAAGTCACCAGCCTCGATAACCAGCCCCAATAACAGCAGTTCACTGGTCACAAAAGCATGAGACAAACTGTTTTTTTTTAGGCTTCCTGTCAGCTTTGATCTGACCTGAAGTTAAGTCACACTTTACAGAAAAATTCTATGGAGTTTTCCTACAACATCCACTGTAGGATAGCAACATTAAGCCCTTAATTTTCCCCAAGCTACCGAAAACTAAGACCTGCCACTTAGATGTTCACCAGAATCAGTCTTCATTTTCACAAAGCTAACTCTCCACTTCTTCCACCTTCAACAGAAAATTTCCAAACAGAACAAGCAACATGCAGACATCTATACGGAATCTGAAAAGGTAGTTTTATGCTTTCACCTGTCCACCCTTCCGCTGAGTCCCGATGATGTTGGTTAGCAGCCTCCGCTGGTGGTTATTCTACGTCTTACTGAAGCATGCATGCAAGAAAATAAGGAAAACAATAAAGCATCGAAATCTACTTCAAAGCAGGAATGAAACGCAGCCTGCAAGGCCCTCAGAAAGCACCCAGTAAGACAGGTCTTGCACATACTCAGCTTTCTGAAGTCTGAAGGAAAGTGTTCCTCATAACTCATCAGCTGTTTTCAAACCAACATAAGGGAATTTGTAGGTCTTCGGGAGTTCCCAATGCAAACTAGCAGCTCTCTGTGACCTGGAAATCTGTTGCAGCGTTCCCTCGTTTCAGCAGAGACTGCTGCCGAAAAGATTGCTTTCTTTATGGAGGAAAGGAAAGCGAAAATACAGCCTAGCAGCTACATGCTAAAATAGAAACACTCTTCAAATTAACAACCTGTTTGGCTGTCTGTCTGGCTGAATGGACAAATCTGATGTCAAGACAAAAAAAAAAAAAAACAACAAAAAACCCCAACCCTTGTGAAGTAAAAAAAAATTAGTTTTTAAATTGGGGACAAAGGTTTGTCATAATCCTGATATCCAGGATATTGTCAAATTCCCAGTGCTATGCTCAAAATAGACCAGAGTTCACATTCCTGTACCATGATTTTATATTATTAATTAGAAGATAGTGTTTAGATAGCCAAACAATTCTTATTCTCTTGGAACTAAATAGAATTAAAAATCCTTTAAAGGATTCTCGTGAAGGAGAAAAACTATTACGGGACCAGTTATAGATAGTTCCACCTGGAGTACTGCATCCAGCTCTGGGGTCCCCAGTACAGGAAAGACATAGAGCTGTTGAAGTGAGTCCAGGGAAGGGTCATGAAGATGATCAAGGGGCTGGAGCACCTCTCCTGTGAGGCCAGGCTGAGTGAGTTTGGCTTGTTCAGCCTGGAGAAGAGAAGGTTGCAGGGAGACCTAATTATGGTGTACCAATACTTAAAGGGGTCCTACAGGGAAGTGAGAGGGGCACTGTTCATCAAGGTGTGCAGTGATAAGACAAGGGGCAATGGCTTCAAGCTGAAGAGGACAGAGTCAGATTAGATGGTAGGAAGAAATTCTTCCCTGCATGGGTGGTGAAGCCCTGGCACAGGTTGCCCACAGAACCTGTGGCTGCCCCCTCCCTGGCAGTGTTCAAGGCCAGGTTGGATGGAGCTTTGGGCAACCTGGGCTAGTGGAGGTTGTCCCTGCCAATGGAAGGGGGTTGGAACCAGGTGATCTTAGAGGTTCCCTCCAACCCAAAGGATTCTGTGATTCTGCTGAAGTCACAGCATGGATGAATGAAATCACCTTTTCTGTAGATTTTTTTCTAATACCTTGACAAGGGAAAAAGGTTTATTTCAGGAGAGATATCAGGCTTGACAGAGAACATTTGTGTTTTCCTTCTAGAGTCGGTGCTAAAGCCCGAGAGGCTAAAAGGCGTTAGTGTGCATTTATACTAGAAATGGAAAGGGCCAACCACGCCTCTGTGGATGAAAACCGATTTGCTGTAACTCTACTTGCCACCTGCTGGCAGCGTGGAGAAGTGGCCAGCAACCGGCACCTCCCCAGGAATCCCTTCACCGAGTTCATGGAAAATCCTACTGTCGCAGACCTTGGCAACCACTGGGGTTTTGTGTGGACGCATGAAGTCACACCTCATTACTTACCAATTTCCTTAACGCGTTTGGAAATTCCACCTCCTCTCTTCCTGCCCCATGACTTGAAGTGCTTTGCTGTAGCTGCTACTTCCATATCCAACCAAGGCACAAAACCATCTCACTTATTTAAGGCTCCCTTTGGGCATAATGCAAGGATACAGTATCCTCTATAATTACTCTATTTGCTTTAAATTGGAGTGACATTCAAGATAGACTATTTTTTTGCTATTATACTTAAGATTTTGAATGATGAAACAAAACTGGATACATTTAGATAGTTTATTTTAAATAGTATTCTGAAATTTGTGGTTATATACAAATTTTCAAACTATGAAGCTTAAGATTGCATGGTGACTGTCACAAAATAAGGCTGCTCAGTCAATCTCATCAGAACCAGCTGCATCAAGGTTTCATTAGTCAGAGTACAGGATGTCTTCAAGAGGGTTGTAATCCATGAAGGCACTGACAACAACGGAAAAGCGCCTTCCTTCACAGAAAGCTGGCCAAGGGCCCCCACAGTTACCATGTGACATCTGTTGAATTTGAGAACACCACCAGTGGGGAAAGATCTGAGCAAATCCAAGAGCTGTTGTGAGAAGGAAATTATGTTACACTCCAAGTCTGGGGACAGGTACCCATTGCAGGAGCTTTTCCACGCCAGTCATATTTGCTGTGCTNGGTAAAGGGGGAGAGGGAGGGACTTGGGGTGGATGGAGGGGGTTGGAGGGGAAGGAAAAGAGGCAGCTTATGCTATGACAATTTGGCAATGATCTTTAGAGACAGATTTATTTTTTTTTAGGGATAATTAATAAGCAAGAACAGGATGGGGTGAAACATATCAAACTTTTCATTTCTCTCAACTGACATGGAAAGCAGATGAATCACTGCCTCCTCTTATGTTCCCCCAGAACCAGAGATATGCTTATGAGTTCATTTTATACACAGACAATCAAAAATACATTTTAGTAAGGTTTCCCATAAAAATCTTACCAACAGCACAGTACTGAAACCAGTGCAACAGAATTAAAATGCTGGGAAGGAATATTAACAGCCAGAATGTATTCTACCACAACAGCAAGATTGGAAATTTCTAAAGTGCAAAGTTGGCTATATTCTACACAGATACAGGGATCTGTTTTCTTCCTCACAGAGTGAATCACTACCATCATTACAGACTCACTACATATTCATGCTGAACACTGAAGCCACCAAACATCATCCTTAGGCTGACAGGCGAAACTTCCCTACGGAATCCAGCAGGAGGCAGACATCAGCATCCAAGAGCCAGATTTAGTTCCTCCATTCTAGGAGTGTCACATGCTGGGTGGAGATTAACTACTGTAAACCCAGGAACATGAAACATGGAGGGAGTCTATTTAAATACATGGAGGATGGTTACTTAAATAGAAATCTCACAAAGAGCATAACAGTTTGTTTTATTAAAGTTTGTTTTTGTTAAAGACAAGCACTGCATTTTTAAAAGCACAAAATAGAGGGCCCAGCACTCCATTATTTTATTTACCTGCAGTTTTGTGCTAGTTCATACTGGGCACAATACTTTAAGGAATATTTACACCAACAAGATTTGCAAGTTTAGCCATGAGAGCTTCCAAAACCAGAGAGAGGCCACAAAAACAGGCTCTTGCAGCATTAGAGTATTAAAAAGTCACCATTCAAAATACATAATTCTTAAAAATTTCTAAAGGGAATCTTAATTGGAAGAAAGAGGCTGCTGGGTTTCCAGATTAACTGAAAGTCTCAGACAATTATTCTTGAGCATACCGGACAGTTAATCTACATATTATTTACAATAATTTTTGTTACTACCCAACAAAACCAAGGAGAGAACTGCTCGTTGACTCACAATGAGTCTCTATACTTTGCAAACTAGACAGTCTCCTGTTCTCTTATTTTTGGGCAAAACTATCCAATGCTTGCCACAGGATTTCAACTACGAGTAAACAATGTTTGTCTTCAAAAGTAACACATGTTAAGTGAACTAGTTTGTTCCATTAATCTATTTTCAAACTACTACATCATATTTACTGAAACAGCTATGGCATAAAAGGTTACACAGCTAGGCCTAAGTAATGCCATAGTCTGACACAATCCACTTGCTTATGCCCCAAACTATTTACAGTGAACTTGATTCAAACAAAACACTTGGTTTGAGAAAGTGTCCAAGAATTAAGAATTGCAAGTCTGTAAAATAATTTTTCCTAAGAAGTTGTTCGGGAATGATTTAGTCACGATCTGGTAATTTCATTTTAAGATATGTATATACTGAAATATATTCATGCAAAAGCCTCACTGAAAGTGATTCCCAGCACCCACACACGCATTAGCCAACAACGGTAACTCTGAGCCACGGTGTGTAGCAACTGGGAGGGAAAACAAGGGGAGGAGGGAAAATGGAATCTAGTCTGCACAGAAAGAAGAGTAATTAGGTTGAGACACATAAGCATTAACATACAGGCACCAGAAAAACAATGAGTAACTAAAACATCGTGATTATGAAACCGAGTTAACTGCATCTTAAACAGGGCAGTGTAAGCAAATGTAGATGACTACAGCTGTATAAAGTTTTTAGAATGAAAACTTGAAGTAACTCCAGGCTCCATTCCGGCAAAACCTAAGCTGGTTTGTTAACAGTGCAAGAAGTCTAGAAAATCAGCTGATGGAGCTATGAGATCAAAGTTACTCTTCATAAAACATACCCTAGGCCCCTCCAGAAGAACTAGAGCAATTTTAGATAAATTCTTCCTGACACTCATTATGCTCCACCCACCTAGGCCCTTGCAGAACAGAAACTTCTTCCACAGCAATTCAGTTGATTTTACACTTATTTTTGTGTGTGGAACTGGCTGGGAGAAAAAATCTCGAGTGGAAGCAATGAGTTCTGCAGTTGATTCACCCAAGAGAGCCAGTGTTAAGATCCACTTTGCGGTTCAGTCCAGTATCTGCCTTGAGTTTGAGATTAATCTCCTCAACATCTTCTGTTCACAGCCCTTCAAGGGGCTACATGCACACCTGACCTTTCAGCTAAGCCACTCTTAAGTGCCACAAAAGATTTTCAAACAGAACACTGAAGATGAACCGATCTAAACAGTACAAATTGAGGAATGTGTGCACAGTACACATCATGGTAAGTGTGTATGTTCAAATGGACATATTTTCAGGCTGTTTGGTTTCTCAGTTAAAATGAAGTGTAGCAACTGGTTCCCAGAGATTGCAAGGCCCTCACTTGAACACACACATCCTATTCATTTGCATTTGCAGCAAGTCAGAAAGCTACATTTTTGTTGACATGGGTGTTTTGGAGTGCTCAGCACTAAAGAGCATTATCACATTTTCCACAGGAGGCAGACATGGAAGAAGCAAGTTCTACAGAACACTTGCTTTCTCGGTCCTGACTGGGCTTGGCTGTTGGCAAGCTCTCTTGATCACGAGTAGATTCCAGAGCAATACTGCAAAGGCTGAGAAATGGCACCATTTACACACAGCGAAATCTAGAGCTTGGTTTCCCAATCATGCCCAATCAGCTCATCTTTCCTCCCTGTTCTCCTAACAGCTTCTGGCAGACACTATCCAGATGGAAACACAGCATCTAAGTCGTAACTCATTACCTTATGCACAACAGCTTCACAAATTCAAATGGGGCTTTTCTAGTGCCAACAGATTTTAACTGTCTGCAGCTTTCAAACTTCCAAATTTTTCAAGATGCCAAAACTCTGAATGACACCACACTTGAGTATCACTTGCTGCATCACTTTCACAAATCCTTTGATACTAAAGGATTCTAATTTAAGGACAGACAAGCTAAAGTATCTTACTACAAATTCTGATACAAGAATCCTATTCTATAGAGGGAAGTGTTCTTTAGAGGCTAATCATTTCAAAGGAATATAAATTGTGCTCCAGTTATGCAAAACCAGGGTTCCCAAGTTCTGTGGAAGTCCTATGAAATACTGTAGGGGTGCTACAAACCTAACCCAGATTTTCTTCCCTCGCTACAATTAAGTGAATCGGAACACAACAAGGTGTTAAGCCTGAATGACAAAACCTGAATAAATATAACCATTCATGCAAACTTTTGTTTGCAGAAACTGACATTATACAGCATATAATTTAATTGAAAAATCCTCAAGTGTTACAATCATGATACTTCCTTTGCTATTTGTGGGTAGAAGCCAAACCCACAAAAAGAGACTCTCTAGAGGCACAATAGGAACATTTAAGCCCACTCATTCTATGATATCCCACTAAACCTAAAAATAAATCTGATATAAATAAACTCCTAGAAATTAACCACGTTCTCAAGCAAGATAGACACATACTAACATAAGTAACTTAAATTAGTCTTCTAAATTAGAAAAGAAGAATGAGAAAAAGGCAGATCAGAACTAAAGCCCCAGAGTCCAATTAATACAATTTCAAAGTGAATTCAAAGCACTTATGGCACTTAAGAAATCTGGCATCCACTGTCTTTTTGAGGCTTTATATCTGGTTCCTTCAGAGGTTTTACTTCTTCATCTGGTTTTGGTTTAGCCTGCAAACAAGAGGAAAAAAACCCACTAAATACCACAAGTACAAACCACTGTGTCTGCACGTTATTTATGCACAGCTAACTTTACATATCCTAACTGAATAGTCCCCTCTCTTCAAGGCCAAAGGCTTTAAGCAAACCTCAAGCAAGGGGGAACAGCCAAAATGGTCTCTATTTCAGCATGCTTAAATTAATCCTTTTCTAAAAAGCAATCTTTCTGTAGCATTAAGTCCTGTAACATTTTAGCATCTTATAAACATGAGATAATTTTCTCCCATTCAGGACTGAGAAAAAAATGACTCCTAGTTTCCAGATGCTGATGGTGTGGCAGAGAGGGTAACTGACTTGCTCCATGACACAGTGGAAAGGTGAACTTGGGTGGTGCCATGTGTCCTGCGCTGGGCTGGGGAGCGTTACTGAAGAGCAAAACCAGTAACTCTGTATTGTACACAGAATAAAGTTAACGGGAAAGAATGGTACATAAGATTAACTTACGGTGTCATCCTTTGGCCTCTTGGTGAGATCAAATGCTGCAAGTGTTTCAGGAGTCCAGTGTGCATTCAGAGCAGGAAATTCAAAAGGAACAGGCTCTACTAAGCCATAATTTGCTTTCAGTTCCAGCTGGGGAGCCTCTGCTGGCACCTTCTGAAAATAGCTGTAATCGAATACAGCAAGATATTGAAAACGCAATGCACTGTCTCTGTGAGTCTCGTTTGCAGTTCTAAACAAAAGCAATCTGGGTTTTTACAGTGGCAGTCACTGCTGCTGTCCAACACGTGTCCTGTCAGTCAGATTCACAGGAACAAAAGCAGATCACTCCTGGTATGCACCCCCTAATAACTAGGTGAGGGTTTTTCCTATTTAATAACAATTATACTTAGCACTTCAATGAGAAAAGCACCTTTTGTCCAAAAGGACCTTCAAAATCCAAACAAGGCTTTAAAAAACATTCCCAGAGAGATGAAGAGGGTAGTTTTTTTCCAAAATCAGTCTTAATGTGCCACACTGCAAAACAGCAATGACACTGCAACACCTGCAATGACCTGCTACAACATACAGCCTGAAGGAGGGTACTAAACTACTCTCAGCAAACCAAGAAGAGTTGGAAACTGACACAAACTGACACATGCTACCTCACCTCCTGTGCTGCAGCAGAGCTCTGTGGCAGGCACATCTCCTAAAACAGTCCCTGGTTATCTGCTTTCTCCTTCAAAGTTTCTTTCTAGAGGGATATGGGTTTGTTCAACTCTCCTGTATGCTGTTGTTGCAAGCTATGACAGTTACTGGAAACAGAGCAGAGAAGTTCTTCTCCTATTTCCAGTGTAGTTTGGTGGACCTGAAAATCCTTTTCGTTTAGCCAATTCTCCTGTTATGCAGCTCTTTATGTATCATAAAAAGGGAAATAACAAACCTGTTGTGGAATACTAGATTGTAAGAAGAGGGGAGAAAGAAATGAGCAGGAGAATTCTAAAACCAAACTAGTACTGCTACTTTAAACTTCTTCCAAAAGCTTTATGGAATGGGTGTTAATAACAGAAAGCCCTATTCACCATATTGTTTACACTTAAGACTGGCAAAGCTCCTAGCACCTTAAGCATGTTCTTTACTGAAGTTATGACTGTGCTTTGACTTTCCAGCTAGCAAAGCAGAAACCCAGCTACCCTCCATTTCCCCTCTGTTCTCTTTCATCCATATCTTCACATCCAGCTGTGAAGAGGGCATCAGAGCAACACACCAACCTCTGCAGGACTTACTCTTGTGCAAAAGGAAAAGTAACAAAGTAGCTGAGGAATGAAGGAAGGAAACTGCTTAACCTCTCCAGCACACCAGCACAACCTGCCCCGCTGAACTGGCTCAGAGCACAGAGAGGGTGATAGCACAGACCCTTAACAAATCTGCTATGAGAATACCACAGAACTTCAAAATTATGTTCATATGCCATATTGCATACAAAGTTACATGCCGTGCCCTGAAGGTAAGTAACAACTGGAGGGTAAAATTTACCATCCCATCCTGAAATAAAGGCAAATAAAGTAATAATGGTTCATAGAGAGTACGGTACTAACCACATATTACTTACATGAACCCATTCTCTCTCTGGCATTTTTCTAGTGTGTTCTTAATCAAACTTCCTAATTTCCTAAAGAAGAGATGTCCAGAAGGTTTGGCAGTAGTCCCAGGCCCTTTGGTTTCTCCATATTCTTTGCACAGTGCTTCAGCCTTAGCAAAAACTTTGCAAGAAAGAAAAGTAACAAAAAAAAAAAATCATTATATTGCTATTAAATCACAGTTCTGGTCTACAGTGCTTCAGTTTTAGGAGATACCAGAATCCATTCAGACTTCCTGCTTCTTAGAAACAAAAATAAACTATCTCAAAGGCAACACTTCCAGCCAAGGTTTACTGCATCCAAAAAGGGACTGGAATGCAGAGGAAAAGACAGACAGCTGTTTGCACAGGAAGATGCAGGAAAGCATTCTTACGTGTGGGGCAAAATGCAGCAATAAGCCCAAGAACCATGGTACATGGCAGGGAAAAAGAGGGGGGTGCCCCAAAATAAACAACACTTTATATCGAGTGGGAAAAAAAATACATCCCCTCTGAACACCATGCACAATAAAACCACAGTATTTGTTTTACTGCAAATAATCCAACTTGTTTTGTTCTTAATAAATTCTTTTTATTTATTTTTAAAATTAAAAGTTCCCAGTTTAATAATTTGAGCTTTTTCTTTTTTTTTTATACATGGTAGTAAAGTAACGCAGTGCAGGCCATTGGGGTAGCAATAGCTCTGAAGAGATAAGGATGGGCTGAAGACCTTGAACTGCTGCAAACTTCCCTTAATCTAACTTTGAAATGAACAGAAAGAAAGTAAGTTATGGAAAACTGTTTAAAAATAAGCAAACAAGCATGGTCTGGCTTGTAATGCAAGACAAAGCAATCTCAAAGGCAGAAAAGGCTGCAGCAACTGAACATCCAGACCAGAAAATGTGACAGCCAGACAACTGATTTTTACACTGTATTGCAGGCAGGTCAATTCCAGTCTTTCACAGGCTGAGAAGCAAAGAAGAAACTTTCCACAGCCCTCATGAAAGACAGCCTTCTGTAAAGCAGAAAAAGAATACACTGTCACTACCCACAAGTGTGCTGGATTTTCATCAGATGACAGATAAAAACTTAAGTTTGTGGGAGAGCAAAATAAGCCAGGCACATCATCACTGGACCCTGTAATCCAGTCCCAAATGCACTCACATTTTTCTGATTCCTGCAGAGATCGGATTGCTTCCCCACATTTATCGCTCGCCAGTAAAGTCTGACCATGGTAACAGTATGCCTAATGGGAGAGGACAAAATCATTACCAGTGTCATTGGGCACCTCCTGCACCAATTCACCTCCTACACTGGAGCTGCACCTCTTTGAAGCCGCCATTCCCTGACGATAGCTGGTAACTTGGGAATGTAAGTCAAAGCAGCTTTCACTGCAAAAACACTGTGAGTGGGTATGAAGCAAGCCATCTCAAGTCTAGCCAACAGTAACTATGAGTTTCATGAAGGCTTTCACTAAAAGCACTAGTGTACAGTCTAGTTAAACCTCTCACTGTATCACTGCGCAGCGTTAAACCCCATCACAGAAAGCAGATGAACCCCAGTCAATTTTACAAAGTCCAGATTCTAAAAACTAAAATTATCCAAACACTCAAAACCCAAATAAGCTAACAAACTGTATCCAGAAGAGAGGAGGTGTACTGCTGCTTGAGACAGTCTGCCAGCTCAAGTAACTTTTCCACACCAAACAGTCCCATTCCTTCACACTTATGCTTGAAGATAGTACTGTATTCCAGAGTGCTGAATGGCCTCTTCTCTGTTATCAGGAGTTGCAAAGTTTACATACTGAATACCACAGGTAAAGGAACAATCCCACAAAGTACTGTCTACCTTGCATACCTTCCTTTAATGTCTGTTCTCCCCATACAGCAACTGTTACCTAAATCTACCATTGCTCATGCTACAGAAATAAAAAAATGAAAAAAAAAAGTTCCAGAGCTCTGACCCTCCTTTACCTTTCAGACCTGCTAACATGGCAAGCAGTGTTTAGCTGCAACTTTAACTAAAAAGAAAGACATCTGTGGTAACTGCTTAGCTCAGACGACTTTTACAGTATAAGAGAGACAGGCAGGGTACAGGTTGTGGCAGGCCACAAGAATTAAACAGCAAACTGAACAGCTGGCAATCCCCAGAGTGCCACTGCACTTGCTAAGAGATCAGTCACACAAAAAGTCACACTTAGAATGGCACTACTTGATTCAGTTTCATTCAGGGCCTTCAAAAGGATGATTAGCTCTGCCTAGAATCAGACTTCGATGCAGATAACAGAAGCTAAGTATTATGCTCAACCTGAATTGCTTCACTTAATGATACCTGATCACAAGAAATTCCACACTGCAGTAATTTCACTTGGCTCAACAAAAACACTTCATTCAAATGCCACTGATGCTGCACAGTCTCTCTTCACAGCACGGAAAGAAAATCAAGGCAAGACTTAGCCCCCGTTCCCCATCCAGCCCTTAGACAACATTAAAACCTGTGACTGCTGTTAATCAAAGTACTTACATAGGCCATATAGAAGCACGTCTTCAGGTTTAAGTACTTCCTCCATTTACCTGCATAGGTTGGATCCAAACTGGATAACGTTTGATCTATGAACACATATGTAAAGTTATTAAGACATTTCCAAACAGAAAAAAAAAAAAAAAATCACACACACTCAAATACCAGAAGTCTTAAACCTTGCAATGTATCTTAACTATAAAGTAGCCAGAAACAAATGAAATACTTCTGCAAACACAGAGAAACTATGAGGAAAACACAAAATATGCAGTTTATTGAGGTATCATGCAGCTGTCCCTAGAATCTCTGACACTGCTGTCCACTAAATTTATCAGGCTAATTCTCTTAAGTATCTTTAGGCAGCGTTTCAAGCTGGTTACTAGCTTAATTTCAAGTAGTGACCTATAAAAGCCCATGTACGTTACAATATTCTCTTATATTGACTCCTATATCTTTGCACTTTTCTCACTTGCCTCAAGAAGCCCACAGTTCAAATTACTCATTTAGAAGGATGTACATAATTAACATGCTACACACTTTACAGTCTGCATGCTGATCTGCTGCCCAAAGACAGCTGAAACACACTTTCACATGACATCGCATCAAGGCATTATTATGTCTTCTGTCTCCCTTCACTACCATTTCCTAACATTAGCTACAGGAAAAGGTTCCTGCAAAACCAAAAGGTCTTATCAAAATAGATGGGTTACACTGATAACTGAGGCCTTAAATGGTCTCTGACAGGTGGGTGAAATATGCCTACTGGCAAGAGTGCATATGCTGGGTCACTGAGGATTCAAAACAAGCCACTTACCAGCTTTTTGGTAGAAGTTAGCTGTTTCATAAGCAAGAGCAGCTATTAGTCCTGGATTGTGTTTCAGCTCAATAGCCCGAGCAATTGTCACTGAAAAAAAATTCCACCCCATGGAATTAAAGTTTAATTGAAAATGTCACATCAAATCAGCAGAGGCATTTAGTTGTTTAAAACCCCTGCATGAGCAGAAAGCAAATACTGTGCAGTCGAGCGAACTGCAGAATACAGGAAGATAGTTTCTTAGATAAAAATTATTCCACATTAATAGAGAATCTGAAGGTAGTCTGGTCTGAAGACAGAAGCTGCAAGTATTGCACATGAACTGGGAATCTGTGTTAGGCAAGCATGGTAATGAAGAGACTGCACGAAAGGAAAAAAGAAGAGGGGAGGAATGTCACACACACGTTCTTCCAAAGTGGTTAAATCGGACTGATTTTTGGAATTTTCCTACTGTAATTGTAACTTATGTTTCTTTAAATCAACCTACTCCACTAAGGCACATTACATCAGGAGAAAAAAAAAGAAAAAAGGCATTGCTACCAAAGTATCCCACAGAGACTGTCACTTCCCATCCCCAACAAACACATGTATTTGAAGATACCTTCTTGAGCTTCAGCTTGGCACTGTATGATGTAGGAGTCTATGAGTCGAGCTTCTAAATCTCTTCCCTTTTCTACAGGTGTAATCAGTTTTGGGATATGACTTTCCTACGTACAAAGTAAGTTTCAAAGTTAGTTTAGGCTTAATACCACCACTGTCAGTACAAAGCAAGTCCCTTATTCCTGAATGCATGGGACACAGTGAACGTCCCAAGATGGCCAGTGGCACAGCTGCATGGACTACCAGGCAGACAAACTTGTAGCTCTTCCATTGCCACTGGGAAAGTGTAGCAGGGTATGAGTGGTAGCACAACATATTAATACCCATCTTTTTCCTCTATCACTAAGTCTGAGGTATTTGTTTATTCTGTGACCCTGTCAGAAAAGCAAAGGCTTTTCTAAGAGAAAAAGTCATGTACTTGAAGACAACAGACAGCAAAGATGGCTTTTCTACCTTCAAGTGTTTAAAAATCCCAGCTGCTATCTTCAGGCTCCTGTGAACGTCTTTTGCTTCGTCTTCCGTTATACTAAGAATACAGACCAAAACAATGACATTTTTGTTAGAAAGGACCTCCAAGTATCATTTAGTTCCAGCTTCTGCTCTGGAGCAGGACTATCGCAGTCAGGCCAGTTACAACTTAGACAAAGTTGAATGTTGAATCCTTCAAGAATGGAGGTTCCACTAACCCTCTAAGTAACCTGTCCCACTGCTGTGCTACCCTTGCGGTAAAGAAGTTTTTAACAGTGTCCAATCATTAAATATTCAAACAGAACTCAAACGTAAAAAGAAACTTTAAGATGTCACAATTACTTTCAAGGCAGCCTCAAGCACTAAAAGCTGGAGTTTTAGAAATCTGTAGGGCTAAAAGCCACCAGAGCTGTGATTTTGGGAATCTCGAGTTTGTACCTGGACATTTACATCAGGATTGATAAAAGGTCTATTCACAACTGATGCTCTCTCTATACCACAGCCATATGGTAGTAGTACACTTGGTTCACAGATCCAAGAAGGGACTGAAGTGTGGCTGGACATTACGGCACATGAATGAAGGCCAACTGCTTCCATGAACTGCTACTGTCTCAGCTGGACATGCACTACAGCAGTCAAAACTCAGAACCTGTTAAATTTCCTTGTGCAATATTGCTGCAATGAAATGACTAAGAAAACAAAAAGACTTACTCTTCTTTTCCAGCGAGCCTCGATGCATATTTTGTGTACCACAGAGCTACATTAAATCCCATGGAAACCAGTTCAAACACTGCATCCTGCTGGGCACTAAAGACAGACAAACCCCCCCCAAAACAAAACCCCAAACAATTTAATGCTTTCCATTTTGTTCTGACAAGTTTTCTCTGCTAATAGTTCACACAGCATAAATCAAAATTTCTTTCCATAAAATATTTTTAACTTAAGATGTCAACAATTTCCAGTACAGAACCTCCTACTTGCTAAACTGCCTAAAAGAGACTTCAATTTTCACTTCTTCCCTTTAAGAGCTCATCATTATAATTTCCCACATTCAGATGCCTACCCTTCCCATTCGGAACTTCTATTTTAAAACAGTAACTTAGATTTGTTTAGCTTTGGGTGTGGCTGACATTTTTCCTTTTTTTTTTTTTTTTCTTTTGAAATCACACATTTTATGGAAAGCTTTGTTCTGGAATGTCTACTTTAAAGTTGTAGCTGCTAAGTCAGAGCCTATTAGATCTCCTCCAAATTAATGTTATTGCAAGTATTTACGTAACTGCAGTCAAACGGCAAGTGCAAACAGAAGGAAATTTCAGAAACTAAAACCATGGTCTTTGAAAGGAGTGAACTTGCAAACACAAGGTCAGTATAGCTTAGGCAGTAGTAATCTTTAAAAAGAAAAGTGTGGGAGTGGGAATTTTAATGGCACAAGAGTATGACTGACCATGAGAAAATCTGAAAAGAGTCCTCATTACAAGTTAGTCTTTTAAGGGGAATAAAAGCATTGAGGAAGTCAAGCACTTCTAAGATAAAGCTTGATAAATTTCTAAGTGTGGTAATACAGCGCAACTACCTACAATCTCAAGAGATGAATGAATAATCCAGAATGTTACATACTATATTCCTACTTAAAACAGAAGCTTTGTTTGTACCAGGAGTACATGTACTAGGAGCTTCAGAGGACAAGAACAAAATCAGACCTTTGGGAACTTTGGACCTTCAAAATACTCAGAAGATACTGGTCAGGCAATGGTGCCAAGTTAAAACATTTTAACTGTAGTTTAGTAGTTAACCTAAATAATGAATTTATTCATTAACAACCTGAATAACCTGCTGTTATATTCAATTCACCAATATTCCCAAGGTTCTTCTTTGTATTGCTCTAGCAAACAGTAGGTAGAGTTTGTAGATGGACTAAGAGACAATGGATTCTTCTATCATGACCAAGCATTATCACGCCTTCACATAAAGGCCACACATACTCCAGAACACCTACTTCAGGTGCTTCGGAACACCTACTACAGTACAACAGTCATAAAAAATGCAAAGCAACACGTTTCTGGAAATAACTTATTGTTTGACATTTTGCTATGCTTCTAAGTTTTCCTTCACACCTGTGCTGGCACACGTGCACATACATAACGTAGCAGAAGAAAACAGCTACACACCGTGTAATCATAAAAGCATACATACTTCGGCACTTGTCCTTGTAGCGTGTCTGTCCACTTGAAATTCTGAATATATCTCAACTTGCATTCTTGGGAAGAGTCATCCAGTGAAAGGATAAAACCTACAGAATAAAAAAGTGTACTGACATGTAAGAAACAGAGAAGTGTGATGAAGGAACACGGATAAATGAAAATATGGGTATAGATAAAGGAATGTTTCTTGCCGTACCACTCAAAAACCTGTGTTACTTCCTGAGGCGTTTATTCTTCAATATATTGAGAACTAGATGTGGAAAAAACCAAACTGGCTACTACAACAAACCCTCTGCCTAGCAGGTTACCAAGTCAACCCTGTGAATCTTGATTGCTCCAGGAAAACCTTGCAGATGTCTGCATGTCCCATATGGTGACTAGCTGGGAGTTGGACTGATGCAGGTAACGGACAAGTGAGGCTGCTCCTGGTGAGTGACTGTCTCTGCCACCCAATATAATGGTGACAGGGAAATTCCAGTAAAAGCTGCCTAGTCAACAGGGATGGGGAAAAGGGCTTATAAGCATGGACTCACCAAATCACTGTTTCTTTTGTTTCCAGGACTACAGGAAATTGGTTGTTTATGTCCAGCTGCTCAGACAGCAGCAGTCAGGGGAATGAAGCTCTTGCTATGGGATGATCAATTGCTGCTAGCAGATGCAGGCTCAAGAAGGAATTTTTCAGGGAGGAGCCAGATGGGCTGACTTGACCTGATCAAGTCTCACAGACTTCAAGAACTCAAAACATGCAGAAGCAGATGTTGGGGCTATCGCTGAAGCTGCTGTCACATGTTTAGAGACAGAAAATACTTGTAACTTTAGCATGCAGAAGATTTTAGCAACCAAGCATGATGCCTTCCTGAAGAAACTCTCCAAATCTTATCTGCAGCAACATAGACTGTTATCTCACTTTTATCTAGAGAATCTCATTACCTTACACCCTCACAGAGAGCAAGGGAACTACACCAACTCAAGCTGCTTCACTTCCCACAGGGAAAGATCACACAGTTACCAAGTATCAGCCGATTCCTGCAAACTCAGTCTAAGAATCTTATCTGAGCACCTGGCTTCCAGGAGAGTTAGCAGAACACCGGCAGGAGGAAGGTTTCAGGGGGATGCATCATCACAAGTGACCATTTACTGTAAATGTAGATGCTATGCTAATGAGAACTTACTTACATCTAAGACAAGCAGCAACATAAGTGTAAACTTGCAGTAAGTGTACTATCTGGCATTAGACAAATCAGAGATTTACACCAAAGAGTGACTCCCCTCACGTAATTAATAGATGCAATTTATACTTCAGGAGCAATTCACCACAAACTGAGAGACAAACATTTTGTCGTCCAGCAGGAAGCAAAATGAGGTTAAAAGCAAGACAACAGGACTGCCAACAAGGTCACTACTGGCTGGGACACAGAAAACACTGGAACTTGTACAAAGGGCCTGGTGAAGTACCCATGACTGGTATCAAACATATGACTCATGAAGATACTCTCCTTCCTGAGATGCATCAAGCATGGCATTGCCAGCCAGTTCAGGGAGGTGACTGTCCAGCTCTACACCACACTGGTGCAGCTTGAGTACTGTGTGCAGTTTAGTGTGCCACAGTACAAAATGGACACAAAACAACAGAAGAGTGTCCAGAATGGGCCACAAGGATGGGGATGGGTCTGGAGGGGAAGTCTGAAGTCCCTTGGTTTGTTCGAGCCTGAGGAAAAGAAGACATCACCACAGTCTACAGCTTCCTTACAAGGGGGAGCAAAGGGGCAGGAGCTGATCTCTTTCCTTTGGAGACCAGTGATAGAACCCGAGGGAACAGCATGAAGATGCTGTGACAGGGGAGGTTTAGACTGGATATTAGGAAGAAGTTCTTCACTGAGAGGATGCTTGGGCACTGTAACAGGCTCCCCAGGGAAGTGGTCACAGCACCCAGCTTGGCTGAGTTCAAGAAGTGCCTGGACAATGCGCTCAGTCACTTGCTCTGACTTGTCTGGCCCTGTGTGGAGCCGGGAGTTGGACTTGATGGCTCTTACGGGTCCCTTCCAACTCAGGAGATTCTGTGACTGTATGATTCCGGATTTAGCAGTATTGCTACTAAATGTTCCTACCTTGCAAGAGCGAGAAGTATAAGTCGGTTGCATTCTTCATCATTTCTGGATTACAACTCGAGTCTGTAAACAGCTCCAGTAGACGTGATCTAGATAACCTCATGTCACTGTATAGAGGGGGGGAAATAACAAAAAAATAAACCTATGTAACTCTACCCCAGAAATGTACTATTAAGAAAGTATCCATCCGTGTACACCACTACCCTTTTGTCTAAGAAAGTGAAACTAAGCACTCAGCTATCTGAAGGCAAGGAAAGGCGCTTTATGAGCAAGATGCCAGTAAGTACAGAAAAACCCTTCCTTTCTCCTTTGGATGCATAAAATTGACTCTTTAAAGAGCAACTCGTTTGGACAGAAAGCAATGGATAATCAGAGAGGTGCCCCAAAAGGTGGTGGAGGCCCCATCCCTGGAGATATTCAAGGTCAGGCTTGATGGGGCTCTGAGCAACCTGATCTAGTGGAGGATGTCCCTGATTACTGCAGGGGGGTTGGAATAGATGGCCTTTAAAGGTTCCTTCCAGTCCAACACATTCTATGATTCTATGATCAGCACTCATTATCATTCTACTGTTCTGACACAAACTAAAATGCCTTTATCTACCGAGAGGTTGGGTGCAGGGAGAGGGAAGTAACAGGCAGGAACATTCTTCAACATTAGCCTGGGATGAGCATATGAAGAGATAAGAATAGATGTGCAAAATAAGCTGGGATCTCCTTTCATTATACTCCAATCTACAATAGAACATTCATGCCTTATTCACTTATGGAAATTACTTTGAGTAATCTTTCACAGAAGAACGCAGAGTCATCAGAAAAACAATGAAATGTCTAGTCTTTTGCTTCTGCATTATAATCAGCCTTACTATACACTCAGAGACTTGAAAACTGGATAATTCATTCTTTGTAACTAAACATTCAGTGTTATCTGGATCTTATTGTCTCCTAGCCTACACACTTCTAGTCATCCTCAGAACAGAAACTGAAAAGCAACCATTGCTTTTAAGAATGTCCTCCAAACTGTGAGAGGCTGAGTGAATTCTGTCACACGTACACTTACTTGCAAACCTTTGTTGCAGTTGGAGTGGTAGGTACCCCATAAAAATTGAATGAAACAGGAGCTGTAGCCTTCAAGGGGTTGCGATGAAACCAGTGCGTCATTTTCTTTTCTGTAGTGTTGCTTATGCCAAATCTAAGGTGTGGAAAGAAATGAAGAGCTATAAGAACAGGTACGACTGAGGTGCTATACATGTCATGCTCCTCAGCTCACAAAAATACATTTCAAATTAAAAATTTAATTTGAGAAGTTGTATCTATAATTACAGAGAACGTTTTTTTTTTCCTGAATTAAAACACTAGGTTTTCACAGGCCTTGCCTTCATCATCCACATGCTTGGTTTGAGCATGTGGATGATGAAGGCTCTCTTGACATATGTGTTTTTTCTGAGGCAACCATTTTAAGTAGGGAAAAGCCATTCCAAGATCTTAAAGGTCTCTTCCAACGCAAGCGATTCTATGATTCTGTAACCTTTGCTACACATTACTGTATACTTTCTTACTTGAAACCCCACAAGTGTTACTTCCTGCATAAGGCTGAACATTTTCCATGTCATTTACAGGTATATCTCAACTCACTGAGATCCTGGCACTGTATCTGGTCAATCTATTGGTAGCTTTTATCGCAGTGCCACGGGTATAGATAAAACTGCAATTACACGGTAACCCTTGTGGAAAACATGGACATATTTACCTACAGGCAACAGACCTGGAAATTTGGTAGAGTACAGCTAAAACAGACCACCTTTTCCCTGTTATCTCAATTTCAGAGAGCATATATAGCATCAGCATCCCAGTGAGGTGTTTACAACAGCAGCACTCGGATGAAACATAGTGGGCACACGTTGAAACAAGGGAGTTTGCACTGGGCACAAGGAGAAACTTCTTCACGGCAAGGACAATCCAGCCTAGAAACAAGCTGCCCAAAGAGCTTGTGTGGTCTCCAACTTCAAAGGTCCCAGTTCAGAGCCCTGAGCCTCCTGCTCTGACCTCACGGCTGACCGTGCCCTGAGCAGGACGTTGGACTAAAGACCCCCCCCCGCCAAACTCCTCCATCACATTGCATTCCCCTTAGAATTCCTAATCCCACTATCGTAAAGCACTCTGCAGCTCTGCTGAGGAAAAGGAGATCTGCCCAGCAGCGACCCCCTGCCTCCGCCCAAGCCTTCCAGGCCGCCGCCTGTGTATCCTGTCAGTGCCTATCACGGCACCCTCACCCACCTGCGGGGCTATCTGCGCAGAGCAGCGGGGTTGTGACGCGGTTCAGCCGCATTCAAGGCAGGGGCCGGCTTGACAGGCACTTAACCGGAGCTCCTGCGTGCCCGACCCGCCGCCCCCAGTCCCTCACGCC
>VXBZ01010303.1:133987-178349 GCA_013399135.1 Heliornis fulica | reverse complement strand
GGGTGGGTGTGTGTGAATGTGTTTGGGGGGTGTGTGGGGGTGTGATGGGTGGGTGGGGAGAGGTGTGTGTGTGTATCCTGAACCCACCGAGGCTGCCCGGCGGTGGCGAGTGCTCGGCCCGGTGTTTCATCCCCTCGTCGTGGGGAAGGGGAAGAGGAAGAAACCGGCCCATCCTTTTTGCGAGGGTGGCAACCGGCTGGCATGGAGCTGCAGCCCACCCCCACCTCGGGTGTGGGACGTTGAGACGGTTGGTTGGTGACCCACCACGGCACCGGTGGCCCAGCATACCCCCATACCATCACCTCTCCCCCTCGGCCACCATGCCTGTGGGGGAAATGGGCTGCCAAAGCATCACTGTAACCTCCCAGAACCCAAACACATCAGTGTGAAAACTGGTCCATTGCACACTAGTGTGTCTCACCCTGATGAGGCCAGAGTGGAGAACTTGATGTGACTGGAACAGCCCCAGTTGTACTGGGCGAGACCCCAGTTTGTGAATCCTTAGGTATCAGATAAGTAGTGACACCGTAGGGCTCTGCTGATGCTATCCTTAGAAACATATGCTCTCTAGTACTCTGTTTACCATGAATACAAAAGAGATTTCCTGTGATTTGAGTGTGTTGCAGACTAAATTTCTTACCGGGAGTTTTCTGGAAGAAGTCCAGGGGGTTTGTACTTCTTCCCCAAGAAAAGGTCAGCTGAAGAGATGCTCTCTGAGAGATCTTCGAATTGTATTCAGAACTGTTCAAGCTATGAGCTATAGCCGTGCTGGCAACCAGTTGCCATTTGGAGTAACTAGACTGCTGTTCATGTACAGCATAGATGTGAGATGCTGTAGTTTCATTATTTCACTCATTCATCAGACAGGATGATGCAAGGTCAGTTATTTGTAGTTTTCTGATGATCTTTAGTGTGTTGTTACTACAAACCTTGGCATAGCAATGAAAAGTTACGTTCTAGATTTGTATTTCAGGAAAAAAGAAAAACCTAACCCAGTAATTGGGAAGTAAGATGTTTTTTAATAGCTGTCTTTCACAGTGTCCAGTAGGATCCTAATGCTTCAGACCATCTTTTGCAGTCTCAGAACTCAAGTTTAATGGTTCTTTACAATGAAAAGTCCTCAGGTTTTTTGTTCTGAGCTTTCTTCGTTGGGAAATAAGATTACTCAGTTTGCAGACAGCCCAGCTTGAGAGTGGAAGTATAACGTCTGTTACCTTCCTTACAGCATTGTTTGTGTCAGATGAGAACAGGTGTTTTTGGTGCCCCTGCTTTATTTTGACTTTGGAGCAGTGCAATATCTTTCTAAGAAAATGCCTTTTGGGTAGTAGCAGTATTGTACGCTGCTCTTGCAAGCCTTATCAGTGAGTTGCTATTGAATAGAGTAGTTGTCAGTAGATAACTGTGGTTCCAGGAGGCAGAAGAAAGAGAAGGCCCAAGGATTACAGAAAGATATTTCCTAAGAAACAGAATCTTTTTCAGTGTGTGTATCTGCTTCTTGTAGGTACAGCTGGTGTAAACTAATAACAATACCAATCTATAGGCTGGAACCTGCAAATAAACAGAGCAAGAGACCTGCCTGTAGCTCTGGAGAGACCTGACTTTATGCTGTTGCCTTCTCAAATAGCAACAAGTGTGTTGCTGCAGGTGCTGCTGATGTTGGCCAGTTCTCTACTGGTTGATACAGGGAGGCTGTGGATAAGCTGGTTAGGGTGAGCTTGGTGACATTGAGAAAGATCTAACCATATCTAGGCCAATTAATTCCATGGATTTAATATCTGCTGACTTAATATAATTATTTACCTCCTGTGTCCAGGGGACCTACGTCTGCTCAGGTCTTTGTTACTCCTGGAAGCACAGGAAGTTTGATGCAAAGATTGGCCCTTGTTCATCAGGTGCTTATATGCACAAGAGCCCTCTGAGCTGCCTTCCCTGCTGAATGTCCCCATCTGTGGACCTTGGCTTGATCTAACTTTGAATAAGCTTCAAGTGAGATGCCAGATGCATTAATTTGGATTTGGATGTGGGGTTTTTTTGTGTTAATGACAAATGGGGAGATGTTTGTGCTGCTGATGCTTGTGGAGATGTTAACACTTGTGCTGCTTGTTGTGGGTGGCATATTGCTGCTGTGGTGATCTATTTTCTTAAATCATTACTTTCAAATGCCCTTTCAACATGTCCTTCGTGTCATATCAGCAAGGAAGGGAGTGTTTATTTGGGTTCAAGCATGTTTGCTTTTTGCTTTCTCAGCCACCATCTTCCCTCTGCTCCTTATGAAGGGGGAAAACACAACTTAGCTGGGCAGTTACCTTGTCCTGCTTGGTTGTGTTTTCACTGGTGTTCCAGTAGTCTCAATTCTTGCCTTTTTAACAGAGCTGGCTTTTGTTTGGTTTTGTTTTTTTTTTTGAGAAGCAAACAAATAATTGAGTTCTGATTTTTGTTTTTGACACAGGCTTTGATGCTTATCTGTTTTGGTGTATGTATTTTAAATACCTCTTGAAAGATCGGGCTAATGTCCACAGAAGTGGTGGTGAGAACCTGAATCCTTTTAGCAGGTCAAAGGTGTGAGGTTCCAGACAGAAGTGTTTGTCATGTGCCAAGTACTGATGCTGTCCCTGGGTTTCCCCTCAAACCCCTGTTCCTCCCCCTCCCTCTTCTGCTTTGATTAAAAATAATTATTTACAAGGAATGGCAACAATTGCCTAGAGGTTTTGCTTATTTAATGTTCTTCTTCCTCCCTAGACGGAAATATAACTCTTCCTGTAGCTTCCCTCTCTAGCTTCCTTTCGCTTTCTGGAGCTGTTAGCTTGCTGCCACTTTCCAAACCCCTTGGTGCTCCTGTCTCCGTGGTGACAAGGGGTGGGGTCTGTGCTCTGCCTGTGATGCTGAAAGGCACAAATACGAGCTGATACACCCGGGCAGCCTGGGTCAGGCTGCCCTGTGCCCGCTTTCCAGTGCTGGGAGAGTGTCTGGCCAACACCAAGGGTGCCTGCACCCATGCCTCCTGCCAATCTGACTTGCCTCAGACTCTCCCTGTGAAATGCATGGGAGCACAGTAAGTGGTTTTTTAAGTATGACCTACCATGGTTGTAGAAATCTTTGTTAAAAGGAAAACCACAAACTATTTGGAGCAGCAGTCTGTGGACCTCTTGGCCGACACTCTTTCTGGAGGCTGGGCGTAGTGTGTGTGCTGTGTTCCCACTCTGCAATTTTCTTCCCCATCCAGATTAGCAAGGCATCTACAGAAAGAGGCGCAGTCTCAGCACAACTCAGAATTCACAGAAGATCAGAAGGTGAGTATGGCTGTTTGCCCAGTCATAGAGCCTGACTTGTAGGTGTTGGTGTACTGAGCTTCTTTCTTTCTCACAGACCAGAACCTCCCGAAAGCTTTTTCCTCCATTGATACACACAAATAGAAACAGAGCCTAGCATGACTAAAAACAGTGGATGTCATTGGATGCTGCAGACGCTCTGCTGTGTAATATTGAACACTGTGCACACTGGCCAGAGCCCTTAATAATGTGGGTGCTGTTTTTTTGGGAAGACTTTTTAGTAATTTGCTCATTCAACTTTGACACAGTTTATGTTGTGAAGTCTGAATGCAAAATGTCTTGAACTGCAGACATTGAGGGTGTGTGAGGAAGGTGTTAGCTTAACATGTAACGCCTGACTGGGAAGGGTCTTGGCAGAGTACTCCCTACTAGCGTCTTAGAATGTTAATTGTTTATAATCTTTCGAAATATTGAAACTACTTCCTCCCTTTCTGTGGTTGAAAAGGCTGTTTCTTGTCTCAGCATCATTTCTGTGACAGGATTTAAGAGGAATATGCTGAAGTCTCATACACTCAAGCATTTTCAGCAAAATAAAGTATTTTGAAATAGAAAGCCTTGCTAAGGTTTTATGCCTTGTTGAAAGGTGTGGGTTTTTTTCTGTAGGAATACCAAATTAGAGAACCTCTGTGTTTCCAGATGTCCAAGTTGTAAGATCAGTTGTTTGAGCAATGGCATTGCCTGAAGATTGACATTTGTTAGTCTAGAATCCCACTCATGGTAATATGATGCTAGGGTAATGGGATTTTTGTTTGAAAATGTTGGTCCTGAATACAGAAATTGGTGATGAGCTTCATGTGTTTCAGGAAACTGATTTTGAAGCAAACACCTGTATGTAGAGTCTGACAGTGGTTTGTGACTCTTTCCTTGACATGTGCCAGTAAGAAAACCAAAAAGCCAGTCCTTTCATGTTCTGCTTACGTCTGCAGAGAGGGTAATGCTCATGATCATATGGAGTCATAATTTTGGAGAAGGATTGGGTCCACCTTTCCTGATGTGAAAGCTTGAGAGCCTTGTTAACACTGGACAGCTGTTTATTCTTAGCTATCAGTAAGCAATACAGAACAGAAGCATAATAAATAAGCAGTCTCCATCATTCTTAGTTACAGTCACCTTTACTACACTATTTCCCTTTGTGGGTACCTTTGCTGCAAATACAGTTACTTTGAAGGCAAAGCTCTCCATCTTACTTCTTTAGGTACCATATCCTGTGTGGAATATGGGAACCAGAACCACACAGGGCTTTGTTTGCTTCCAGATACTCCCCAAGTCTTGTGAGAAAGTCCTTGGATCAGACTGTGAGAGTGAGTAAGCTCAGCCATGAGGGAAGACCTGGAGGGCTCAGGAAGCCCAGATAACTGACCTTGGGTATTAGATGTGCAACTGTGATCACACGTCTGAAGGCAACATTCTTCTGAAGAGAGGAAAATCCATGGCTGTTTTAAATCCCTCACAGCCTGTTTCTAAAGCTGATACAGTTTATCAAAGAGGTTGATATTTATGTTACTTACACTTTTTTCTGCAGATGATGTTGGGAGAACATTATGTCTCCTTCCTCTCTACCATGAGGAATGCTAGTCTTGAGAAAAATAGGAATCTTGCTATTGCTTTGAAAGAAGCACTTAAAACTGTACAGCAACATCTTGTAGTCTGATGTTAAGCTCCTTGCTGTTCTGGTCTTCCATGTTTCTGTGGGAGTTTGGCCAGTATAATCAAGCCATCGCAGACAATTACTGTCATCACTAGTATCACTCTCTTGGCATGTGGAGTATTATCATGCTTCCGGGTTTTCAAGCAGTTTGATTAAATAGAAGTGAATCTTCTCTCTTCAATTAAAAAAAAAAAATCTCCATACTAAACCAGCTACTTTTGATGAAATAAGTTCCTTCCAATGCATCCAGCAGCATGCTATTTCTTCTTGGTTCTGGAAGGTTTTTTCCCCCCTAATATCTTGTCTTTCTGAGGCTCTATGTGTCATAAGTGCCACCTCTTTATTTTCTAGAATGTAGAACAGTGTGTAACTTCAGGGTTAGCTTATGTGATATTACTGGCCAAGGCTGACATAAGTTGTCATAGTTTGGGGAAGACAAGGCTGTGGAGCTAATGATGATTTCCAGTTGCTTAATCTACCCTCATTCCAGCCTTCATGTAGATTTACAGTTAGACCTTTTCCAAAGGACTATATATACTGCTTGACTAATTGCTGTGAGGCTGTCGCTGTTTCTTACTTGACATATTGTGGACAAGATTGATTTCATCGGTGATTCCTCTGTACCAAATGAAAACTGCCAGCTTTACAGGGAAAGGACAAGGCTAGGTTCAAATCCCACACCCCATCTGTCTGTATAAACTTTACCATGTTTGGGTTTATTTCATGCATCACAGGTGGTGTGGCAGTGCAGACATGGCCACACCGTAACTGATGGTGTGTCACTTGCTAGTGTAATCATACAGTGTGTTGATACAACAGCACTTGACAAACACACCAGTTTCTTTCCTAGTCATATTGGGAGCTGATTATTTATCTTATAAGGAATGTATTATTTATGGTAAGAACTCCACCTTTTAAATATTCATATCTTGCTTTTTTGCTCTTGTTCTGAAGAGCATGTTTTGAAACACTGTGCTGCTTTCCTTGATAGAGCAGACTAGTGTCTGGAATTTCATCTTCTGGGGGGTTATCTCTGCTGCTGGGCATGATTCTGGAGTTTCACTCCTTGGGGAAGGCTCGGTCTTGACTTGGATAATTGACTGTGCTGGAATCTTCATTAATGATTGTGAATTTTGTGCAGTCTCCTTATCTAGAAGCTGCATGTGTGGAGTATTACAACAGATATGGCTACTGGTAGATTTACCTCAATATTAACATCTGCATCCTGCTGGGTTTTTTTTACCTTCATTCTCTAAAACTCCTATCTGCACTCAAGATTAACCACTGTGTTTTGCTACATGCATTGCTCCAATTAGCTTTGGCCATGGTTCTCAGCTTGCCTCCAGCTATAGTTACTCTCACCCAGCTCTCTGTGCAATAAATTTGACCTTTAAAGCCCTCTCCTGACCGCAGTTGTTGCTTCTCGTATAACTGTTTTTGTTTTAGGCTGAGTTTTCTGCAGTTTAAAAAAAAATCCCACGCACTTTTATGGAATGGTAACTGCTGAAATAAGAGCACTGTTGAACAGTCTTAGCATGATTCATTAAACTACTGGTCTCCTAACAGCCTAGACCTCTCTTTAAAGCCAAACTCTGCTCTGGCTCCGTATTTATGCAAACATCTTTGACTGCATTACAGTTAGTGCAGTCATTACTCACACAACTGCTCCGAAGAAACCTTGACAGTGAGATCAACCGACTTTTTCTCTTTTTACATAAAACTGAATTTTAACTTTTTTAAACTAGTAAAGTTAATTATGGCTTCGGTCTTTCTAATGAGATGCAGAATGTTTTTCCCTGCTGCAAAAAGGAGCCTTTGCATGGGATAGTTACAACTGAAAATGATAGCAGTGTTTAGCTGCATTTTTAACTTTTGGGTTGGGTGTGGTCCCTTAAAAAAATAGTTATGAATAATGCCTGCTGGGAGCTTGCCATATTTCAATAGATTCCATATAAAACCTATTCTTCACTATTTTAAGACTCCCAAACTCTCTTCAGCTAATCTGTTTCTAGACTCATTATTATTGCCCTACGGCCCCTGGGAGCCAGAGGACACACATTTTTGTGTTGCTCTGTCTCATTAGGAGGTACCTAGTTCAGGCAGCTTTAAGAATACAGTTATGAATCCCTGCAGGACAGGAAACAAGGGTGCTGCTGAGCATGTTGGTGAATTGGCAAAGGAGGTGGGGGGTTGAGCAGTGCTCTTTGAGACCTTGTTTGTGGTGTGGGATTAATGCCCTGTGACACTGGGAGGGGAAGAGCTATGTGAAAATCTGTTCACGTGTTCTGATTCTGTGGTGGGGCACACAGACTGTGCTGGCATCCTGCAAACTCATAACCCTCGTTTTGTGGTGGAGTCATAGGGGTTTGGATCTCACACAAAATGGGCATGCTCTTGGTTCAGAAGTTAACACCCAAACCATTGGAATAACTGAGGCTTTGCAAATGTTTGAGCTGTAGTCAAAACTCAGGGGATCCCTTCCCTAGGGAATTCTCTGGATTCCTTTCTTTTACCCATTACTTTACACCTTCGTCTTGATTCTACCTCTGCAAATTTATCTTTTCAGATTGTCTCAAATACAGAAAGGAATTCCTTTTGTTACCCTGCAGCTGGTTAGATGGATGTAGTGCATTTTTACCCTAGAGACTGAGAAACTGCTTCTGTGGTACTATCTGGTGTCTTCCCATATGGTCTGAAGGGATGTGTAAATCCACAACACCTATGTATGGATCTGAAAGAGTCAAAATTAATACAGGGCTGTATGTGTTAATTTCTTTTTCAAAAATGTGTTTTTCGACATAATCTGGAGATCCAGATATAGATTTGTTGTGTAGCAGCAATTTATTTTGAGGAAGTAAGAGTTTGTTGACAGCATAGACTGCAAAATAAACCTTCACAGAAATGGAGCAGTAATATCACAGAATCACACAGAATAGTCTGGGTTTAAAGGGGGACCCCCAAGGATCATTGAGTTCCAACCCCCCTGCCACAGGCAGGGCCAACAGCCACCACGCCTGGNCATCTGTCTATATGCTCCCTTTAAGTACTGGAAGGCTGCAACAAGGTTCACCCCCAGCCTTCTCTTCTTCAGGCTGAACAAGCCCAGCTCCCTCAACCAGTCCTTGCAGGGGAGGTGTTCCAGCCCCTTTATCATCTTTGTGGGCCTCCTCTGAACCCTCTCCAACAGCTCCACATCTTTCTTGAATAGGGGGCCCCAGATCTGGACACAGTGCTCTACGTGGGGCCTCAGCAGAGTAGAGAGGGACAATCCCCTCCCTGTCCCTGCTGGCCACCCCTCTTCTGATGGGGCCCAGGATACCACTGACCTTCTGAGCTGCAAGAGCACACTGCTGGCTCATGGTCAGTTTCTCATCCACCAGGACCTCCAGGCACTTCTCAGCAGGGCTACTGTCAAGGAGCTCTTCTCCCAGCCTGTATATATGTCTGCGGTTCCTCCAGCCCAAGTGCAAGACCTTATACTGTGCAATGTTAAACTGCGTGAGGTTCTCCTGGGCCCACCTCTCCAGTCTGTCCAGATCCCTCCAGATGGCCTCCTCTCCTTCCATTGTGTCAACTGCTCCACTCAGCTTGGTGTCATCGGCAAACTTGCTGAGGGTGCACTCAATTCCATCATCAGTGTTGTTGGTAAAGATGTTAAAGAGCACTGGTCCCAAGAGAGAGCCCTGGGGGCACCGCTTGTTACCAGCCTTCACCACTGACCACCACCCTTTGTCTGTGTCCTTTCATCCAATTCCTTATCCACTGGATGGTCCACCTGTCAAATCCACATCTCTCCAATTTAGAGATAGGGATGTGGTGGGGGACCATGTCAAAGGCCTTGCACAAGTCTAGGTAGATGACATTGGTCACCTTCCCTTTATCCACCAATGCTGTCACTCCATCACAGAAGGTCACCAGGTTGGTGAGACATGACCTTCTCCTGGTGAAGCTGTGCTGGCTGTCCTGGGTCATGTGCTCTTCCCTCATGTGCTCTACATGTCATCCAGGAGGATCTGTTCCATGGTCTTCCCAGGCACAGAGGTGAGGCTCACCGGCCTGTAGTTCCCTGGGTCCTTCTTGGTCCCTTTCTTATAAATAGGAGTGATGTGATTTTTGCTCTGCCGTGTTGTGTGTGAGTACAGTCATGCTGCTGTTCCCAAACTGCAGAGGAGAAAACAACATGTGTATCCTGTACCGTTACATACCACTTGCTACTCTACTGGAAGATACTCTGAAGAACTAAATTTTTGTAAGGCCTCCATACAATGGACAGTAATATAAACTACAAGGATGTAAAGTCTAGGCTAATGCAGTGCTGTGCTAGCGTTTAAGACAAGATGAGATACTAGCTGGGGGAAAAAGGCTTTAAAAGCTTTGATGAGCCTGTGGTGGCAGATGAAATTCAGGTTTCAGACTTCCATATGCTCCAGCTGTTGGTTCTGCCCTTGAGGTATTGATGTCTGATCTGCTTATGATTCAGTTCCTGAACTCTTTCAACTTTTAGCATGGTGTAAGGTGAACTAAAACAGGAGACACTTAGCTTTTAGCCCTGACTGTCAAACCTAGCAGTGACCCAGGAGCTGTTTGAGAAGGCGTTGTGACATCCCTTTGCAGGAGAGCCAGGGTGGATGACTGAGGAAGGTAGCTGCAAAAGCATGCCTAGTGTCTATCTGCTGCTGCAAACCTCTTGGAGCCTTGAAACGTGACCCTCCTTAAAGGGAAGTTCTGGCTTTTGACCATGTCACTTGCTAGATGCCCAAACTCCCAAAGTTCTTTGCTAGAACTGCACTCTAGGCAATCTCTTCCCCTCCTTGCATATATCTTGGGGAAGGTAGGACCTGCTTTTATACTGCCTGATTTAAAAGGAGAGAATAAGTTACAGGTGTGTATTGTGACTTTAATTTTCCTTCTGGAGGGAGGAACTTTGAAAAGAAACTGCTTTTCTTTGTAGTTTATTTATTTCTGGGTTATTCAGGTGGTTTTTTTGCCTTCTAAATGTTCCACAGAGCATTTTGATATTGGCCCTTATCTCTGCAGATAGTCTTAGTTTTTCTTCACTGAAACCTTTCAGTTAACAGACAAACTTGTGGTGGTCAGGCAAGTTAAGGGTTGAGGTCACTTGTGGAAGTCTTAATTCATTTAAGCTGGCAGTAATAGAAAGAAATCTGACTGTTGCTGGAGCTTATTTTGTGTGACATAAAAGTCACATAGCACTGTCTTCAAAGTAAGATTACTAGCAGTAGGCTATTTCAAAGCCCCTCCCTCTCTTCTACATTTTTTAAATTAAAATGACAAGTTACTTCACAGTTCTTCTCCGGGATATTTTAGATAGCTGACAAGTTTGAAACAAATAATGTATTTCATGATCTGGTCAGAGTTTAAATGCCTTAAAATTACAAAAATGGAAAGTTAGAAAAATAATCCACTTTTATACTTCCTCTCCCACCAAAACCCACAAGCAGACTGTTTTTCCAGTGCTGAGATGCTGGGCTTCTGTAACTTCAGGGTAAGGTTGACATAGTCTGCTGAGGTTGTAAACCTGATAGAGGAACTGTAAGCGTGACTCCTAACAGGGCAAATTAGAACAAACCACTCAAGTTCTCAGAAGGCAAGATGCTAATTGGCTTGGATTTTTTTCTTCCATATAACTTCAGAGGAGTTTATTTTATAAACAATTTATGATGTGGTAGGCATTATTATTTTCTGCTGAATGAATGACCCACATCTGTGTTGATGAGCTGTGGGAGGGGAATTAGGTGGCAGATGTCTGTTTCATCTGTTGGCTTTCAGAGGGTCTTGATAGTGTGTAAAAAAAAAAAAAGCTTTTGATGTTGAATGATCTGGTACTGAGTAACAGATCTGAAATCTTTGCAAGAAAAAGCAACTGTGTGTATATATATATATAATGTGAATATGCAAGAATACAGTTTCAGTGCTAAACTAATTTTGTTTTTCTTTCAGAAAACCATAGCTAAAATTGCAACATGCTTGGAACTGAGAAGTGCAGCCTTACAGGTATAGCCCTTTCCTATGTGACTTCATACTTTAGTGATAGAAGCTTTTTTAAAGCTAGTTAAGTATCTTCAAGCATAGCCATAACTTCTGAGTTAGAGTGAACAAACCCTTGAGCACTTGGGCTTTCCAGGATGTCAACATGATGCCCTGGGTGGCTGCCTTAAACCTTTAAGTCTTAACCTTTATATGAGCATGTATTAAGGTTTATACAGAAATGTAACCATGGGCTTTGGGTCTTTGCCTCATTTTCCTCCTTCAGAACTGATTGGCTTGCCTGGCCTGTGTTCCCTGTGGGAGGTAGTTAGTAGGTCAAGATAGAGGTCCTCCTCCCCCTCTACTCTGCCCTGGTGAGACCTCACCTGGAGTATCGTGCAGTTCTGGGCCCCTCATTTCAGGAAGGACATACAACTCCTTGAGAGAGTCCAGTGCAGGGCAACTAAGATGATTAAGGGAGTGGAGCATCGTCCTTATGAGGACAGGCTGAGGGAGCTGGGTCTCTTCAGCTTGGAGAAGAGGAGACTGAGGGGTGACCTCATTAATGTTTATAAATATGTTAATGGTGAGTGTCAGCAGGATGGAGCCAGGCTCTTCTCAGTGATGGCCAGTGATAAAACAAGGGGAAATGGTTCCAAACTGGAACATAGAAAGTTCCATCTTAATATAAGGAGGAACTTTTTCACCGTGAGGATGACAGAACACTGAAACAGGCTGCCCAGAGAGGTTGTGGAGTCTCCTTCTCTGGAGACATTCAAGACCAATCTGTACACTTTCCTCTGTGATCTACTCTAGATGATCCTGCTCGGACAGGGGGTTGGACTGGATGATCTTTCGAGGTCCCTTCCAACTAGCATCTGTGATTCTGTGAAATAATGATGTAGAAGCCCCTCAGGGCTTTTTTTTTCTGAACTGAAGGTAGATGCTAGAAGTGAATTTCCTTTTCTTTCAGCACAATCTTACCCCCAAAACAAAAGTGTGGATGGTGGAGGCATTGAATCAACCAAAGCTAAGCTTGCTTTAATGGGCCACCTCTTTACCGAGAGTGTGGTGACATACAACTTTTGCATCATGTTACTGACAGCAGCACTCCTGAGTTTTTCATGTGGCTGTACAAGGTGCAGCAGTTCTGTTTTGCTGCCTTCAATTGCCCGAGAGGCTGGGAGACAGTGGCAGTTCAGGCGCCTTGCTGGAGCTGGACTAATGAGGTGGGGAGTCTCGAGGCTGTGCAGTGTTTGAAGGATTATTTGGTTAGCTCTGCCTCTCTTTCTGTTTTGATCTAACTCAGGGTGTTTGAATAGGTTTGCGTTTGTTCTGAGTCACCGTGACTTTGCAGTGAGGGAGTGGACATGTTCCTCTGAGGGACAGTTCATGGGTCAGGTCATGTCATGTCTCAGAGCAACAGCAGAAGATACAGCAATGTCATAACCTGCCAATCTGAAGGGGTGTCTGCAAGAACAGCTTTCCTTGCTGTTGGTTCCTCAGCAGTGATTTTATAACCTAATACGAGGGTACTAGAACTTCTCATCCACTTCACTGTGGGGAGTGTTTTACTTGCTGTAGGGGTTGGGTTTTTTTAATGATTTCTTATCAGATATTAAAAATGTTAGTGAGTGTGCGTCATCTTTTCCCATTCTTCTAACAGGATGGGTATAGCTGCTTCACTATCCTTCTGTGATCTTGCAGAAGGTCCTTGCTGACACTTGGCAAATTCAAGAAAATTGTCAGGTCTTAAAGAAAAGTTGAAAACAATGGTAATTTTGCCAAGGGTGCAATGACACAACAGGTAAGACCTGATCCTCTGCCTAAAAGAGGATGCCCAGTGTCAGTCCTCTTGCACAACCTTTTTTTGTTTTGTTTTGTTTTTATGCCAGCTCTGCCACTTGCATCTTGGAATAGGCAAGGTCAGCTTGTCAAATTGTCAGTGAACTAACTCAGAATAAAAAAATTCAAACCTCTCTGTTCAGTTAGTAAGTCAGGGAGGTTTACTGAGAAGCAGATGTGCTACAGCCAGATGAGGACACGGAAACACCAGAGTTGGAAAGATGGAAATCTCTCTTCCATTTACAGCGAGCTCTTAGCTGAGTGTTTTGTCACCCCTTGTATGCTGTAACTTCTGCCAGCGTTGCAATGTTGAATGTGCCTTGAACTGTGAATGCTGCCTTTGGAGCATCACTTTGTAGTGCAGTTTTACAGCTGATCTTGCTTCAAAGCGACTTGATTGGGGAAGGATTAAAACAAGACTCTGTCTTAATGTTCCTGTGTGTAGTAAGTATGAAAAGTAGTTGCATTAAAATTATTTATCTTGCATTACAGTTGGAAAATGGAATAAGTAAGTTCTCAGTAAATAAGAAGTAATGTACTTTCTGCCTTACTTGTGAATGTGCCCTCTGGGGAGATTTTGTTTGGGCTTTTTTAGAACATGGCTTTGAAATAACTTGATACCCTTGAGCAAAGGATGCACTTTGCATGCTTGTTCAAAGATAGGGTAGCTTTGTGTGAGGTGAAGGTGTGTGCTGAGTTCTAACTCTATCTTTGTAATGTCCTAGTCCACCCAATCACAGGATGAATTTAAGCTTGAGGATCTGAAGAAGTTGGAACCAAGTAAGTAGCATTTCTGTATTTCGAGTGGCATTTATTACAGTGGAAAATACGACAGCAGCATGAGTACTGACTCACCACAATGTGAGCTGACAGTAATGCTGACTTTAGGTACCTCTTGAAATATCTTATCATGTAGTATGTGATGAGTATTAAGGACTGTAATGAGGGTAACTTCAAAGTGTGGTAGTTTGGTGTTTCGGACAGTGTATTTGTCTTCATTTGTTAAAATTCTCAAAAATTCTTTGGGCGCTGTTAGCTTAAATTACTCTTTGTTTTTTTTGCAAATTTATCAGAAGTGTAACCAGCTGGAAAATTTACCTGTACATTTCTCATTTGAACTGAATTTCAGTGCTTTGTGGTCTTCATCCTTACAGCGTGAAATTTGTTTTTCTTCTGAAAATATTTAACTTGTGCTCATGGGGTCCAATTACCTGTGTAGCCTCCAACCATAATGCTACCAGACTAACGAAGTGAGGATGTGAGTCAGTCTTTGAAGGGTTTTGTGTGATGTTGTTTTTTCCCAACTAATCCTGGATTAGTTCTTGGTATGTCAATCCAGAAATAACTTTTTCATGTAGGGAGTATCTATTTATCTGCTACATTCTCTCTTCTATAACAGTGGTTGCTTTATTCACAAAGCAGCCTTACGGTCAGAGCTTCCACATTTACACAGTATTATCTCTAATGCTAAAGTTTTCTACTACTCTTGGTAAACAGGAGATGTGGAAGAGCTGCTTTTGTGCTGGTGAAAGCTGTTTTTATTTTGCTCCTGTCACAGTTGTATTAAGGAGGATATTGGGGATAAATGTGATGGACAGGTAACTATTTCCACCTCATGGATAAACTGAGCTCCTCTGTGCTCACATTCTCTGTGTAACCTGCATGAGATCCTACAGAGAAGCTTGTAAAGAAGCAGGGCATCGACCTGTGGTTCCTAATGTCTCTACCAAAACAGAGTCCAGATGCTTTTAAACTGTACCATTGAAATGGGAAGTGAAGGTACGTTACAATACTACTAGCTCTGTGAAGACCATAGCTCAGGAAAGGGTTTAATTATGTGTTGGAAGTGTTTGGTCTCTCTCAGTTGGGATATTGCATGTTTAGCCTCTGATTTGGGATTATTTTTTAGAGATACTCCTGCTGTCTGTTTATCACATATAGAAATGGCTGTGGATTTTAGTCTCTATCCTGCAAACACCCAGTAAGTGACTGAGTGGTGGGAGAGGAGTCACACTTTAACTGATCAAACTGTTCTACAAATCAAAGGAAGTGAATATGGGAGCATTTAGTCACAATTTACATTCTGCCAACAGGCTAAAGCTTCCTTTGAAATGCCTCCTTTGCTTAAAAGCCAGAATTTCAGTTACTGTGTAACATCCTGTTGCTTATCTTGCCCTCCATCAGAGAATTGATTTTTAGCTGTCAAAAAAACCTGTTCAACGGTGTGAAGCCCATTCAGGTCATGTTTGGTACAACAAGCAACTATATTAAAACTAAGGAGCAGTGTGTGGCCACCAGTTTTCAAAGACACTGAGTTATTTTCCTTGGAGGAGAACGGGTGCTTCTACAACAACAATTGAACATTGATGTTCTTAATGCTGCTGTCTGACTTTGGATTGTTCTGGCTGCTTTTTCTCTGAATCATGCCTTTGTTTTGTTGGTTTTAAGTATGTATTGAATAGAATAAGCCTTAATTAGGCCAACACCAGTCATTTCATAAAATACACCGTGAAGTATTTTAATTCATGTGTTGTCAGTTTTCTCTTGCATCCTACCAGAAAAAGCTAAAAGAAATTTTAAAATCTGGGCTGGCAATGCAAATAAGCAATTCCTTTGTTAGGTTAAGCCATTCTGTTAGAGTGGAAGGAAAACGGCCATTCACACATCTTGGCTTGTTTTAATTACTTCTGTGCCTGAAGCTGTCAGAAGGGCTGAGAAATTTGGTTTGGGTGTTGTTATAACAACCAGGGCCTTTATATTTAACTCTTTTCCTTCCCTTGTATTGTCAGCTTTTAACTTTCCTGCTTAAGCTCGCTTTGTGGGCTGCTTGGAAAGTGAAGCAGTTGGCTGGTTTTGTTTGTTTATAGGACTTGTCACCGAATCTTTTGTGCTAGTATAATGCTGCAGGAGGGTCCATACATACAAATAGTTTTCCAGACTGTGCTGTGGGAGAGCATTGCCAGCACACTAGATCTCACAAATCCCATTATGGAAGCTTACTGTGAGTGTTACAATACACATTACAAATGGATAGGGTGGGACACCCTGGGCATGATAGTTCTAGCCACTGAGTGGCAGGATTCAAACTCAGTCTGTGTGTATTGAGAGAGAAGCAGATACTTGTGAGCCTGGTTTCTGAGTTGTGTTGTCTGTTTAAAACAGTGGGGTTACCATAGATTGTCACAAAAAGCTAAATAGCCAGTAGTCTTTACCAAGTTTTGTGTATACTGGTCTTAAAGCTCATGTTGATACTTCTGGAGTCTTTCAGGAGACCCAAAATGTGATTTGTTGTCCAGTGTCACAGAAAAGCCAGCCTGCATTTTAAAAATGAGATTTAAAACATTTCTGTTGGAAAAGCACCACACAGATGGAGGCTGTGATGCCAGGATCTGCCCGTTGCACACATGGAGAACTCTGTGAGTTGTGCTCGCAGCAGCAGCATTACAGGGAAGAGCTCACTCTCCCTGTGGTGGGGAGTGTGCACTTGTTAAAGCCAAACCCAAACAAGCCCAAACCAACCTCTTAAAGCTTGGGTGTCTTACGTGGTACCACAAGAGAGGCTCCTGCTCATCCTAACCCAGCGCTTTGTGGTGGTGACTTTGGGTGTGTGTTTTGCCAGGCTGAGTGCAGCAGATCCACATCTCGTCCTGAGGAAGCACTTCAGTACATCGCTGCATTACAGCTTTGCAAGTTATGTGCTGTTGGTGGTGAGACAGTTAGTGGCCTCTCAAAAACTTGATCCACAGCTTTGTGCAGCAGGAGATTCTGGATGGTGTTTCCAGAAGTTTCCAAGGTGAATGTTCGGCATCAGTGTTGTTACCCCCAGGTGCCTGAAAGCAGCGCGCTCCCGTGGGCAGGTCTGATACCAGTGCCCGAGGGTGGCTGTGGCTCCGCGGCAGGAGGATGTAGGCTCAGCTCTGCCTCCAGGCAGGATCAAGATTTTTAGGCACTGTAAAACTGATGGCTCGTATAGGTGGAGTATTTTGTGCCCTCTAGTGGTGACTGAGATAATTACTAGGGGTTTTTCAGGAGAGTGCTTCATTAAACGTCAGTGGTCACTGAGCAGAGAGGAACCTAGTGCTTGCCAGCCTTTGGAAGATGGGAGGAAACTGCTGTAACTGCTGTTGCTTCCATGTAGTGTGCCTATGATCTGCAAGGGATCTCTCTTTCCTGAGACTTTTCTCCCTGCTGCACTTTCACTTTCTGTCTCCAGTGTGGTAGAGCTCTCAAAGAGCCGGGAGTTCTGCATGTGATAAAAATCCCCTTTCCCTGAGCCTCAGCTGCACTGGAAGGTGACAGGCTAGTGTTAACCCACTGCTTTCTTGTTGGAAGTGGCTGTGATCCCACCAGGGTCACATAGGTGTTGCTGACCCCTTAGAGCAGAAGTCTTTGAGAAAAGAGAGAGACTTGGCATCAGCTTTTGTCTGTTGCATCTCTGAAGGGAACTCAGCCTTCTGTGTTGTGTCCAGCTGGAAACAGGCAGTACCTAACCTCTCAGGTGGTGGAACCAAAATGGGGGTGGGGGATCAGAAAGAGCAAAGACTGGAAAGACTTCTTGGCCTCTTTATGGAGAGGCTGTTTAGTCACTGTAACGTTAGCGTGGTGCCTGGGAAGTTAATGGTGACGACCGTGCTGAGTCACGTGAACACGACACGGGCAGGGAAGCTGTCCCACACTGGCTGAGTTGTAGTGCACAGAGGGGTCTGGCAGTGGTTCCTTCAATGTAATTGCTACTTAAGTACCTCTGGGTATTTGTGTAATCTTAACACTGCTTTAAAACAGTTTTGTTCTTATTCAGTAGTTCTAGGGGGAGATTTCCAAAGTGTGCTCTGAGACTCGCCTGTTGCAAAGTGAGGCTCAACAAGAGGGCTCAGTTCTACTACCTCATCTCCCCCTACTCAGTTCGATACTCACTGGTAGGAGGGTGCTTCTCCCTGCAGGTCTTCTCTTTGTAAATATTTAGGCCCTTCAGGCATCACAAAATGCTTATTTCTTTAACTTGCTTTTGGAAGATCTGCTTTTACTTGTAAATGATGATTAAGGGCCTGGAGCATCTCCCCTGTGAGGAAAGGCTGTGAGCTGGGACTGTTCAGCTTTGAGAGGAGAAGACTGAGAGGGATCACATCAATGTTTATAAACCTCTGAAGTGTGGGAGGCAAAGGGAGATGGCCGACCTCTTTTCAGTGGCCTGTGGGGACAGGACAAGGGGCAATGGTCACAAGCTGGAGCATAGGAGGTTCCGCACTGAAGTGAGAAAGAACTTCTTCATGGTGAGGATGACAGAGCACTGGGACAGGCTGCCCAGGGAGTTGTGGAGTCTTCTTCTCTGGAGATATTCAAGACCTGTCTGGACACCTACCTGTGCGAACTGCTCCAGGGAACCTGCTTTGGCAGGTGGGATGGACTCGATGATCTTGCCAAGGTCCCTTCCAACCCAAACAGTTCCGTGATTCTTTACACATGTATTTGGAAATAACAGCTAAAGTTGTGATTAGTAAAACTTGAGTAAGTTTCTGCATGAATGGCAAAGCCATTCTCCATGGGTTGCTGGAGAGTACAGTTGGTGTCTCTGGGGCTTGATGCTCAGATGTTGCACTGTATCTTTTCTGAATTTTTGCAAGTCTGCCCAGATATATGAAGGCACAAAAGAAACCCAAACCACCAACCCATCCACAAAGAAAAAAACCCACACTACCAAACACCACCACCAAACCCCCCTGAAGCACATGCTGAAGTAGGAAATCTCAACTAAGTTATGTGTTACCAGCATGCTTCAACCCCCACGGTGACCATCTGTGCAGCCTATGTGTGTACTGAAGTGTGTCAATTCTGGGGGCTTCATTCTGTTCGATGCCAGTAGCAGCACCACCCCCTCTGATAGCCACCAAAGACTGCTGCCATTACCCTGGGACCTGTAGCTTTTTCTCATGACACTTTTGGTTATTGCCATGCTTCTCTTCCAGACCAGGAGGTTGCCCCAGTGTATTGACGATAACTTTTTGATTCAGGTGGTAGAGGAGCCAACAAGCAGAGGTGTGTTACAGGACCTAGTGCTCTGCCCTGGTGAGGCCTCATCTGAAGGCTGTTCTGAGCTCCACAGTTCAAGGACAGGGAGCTACTGGAGAGGGTACAGAAAAGGGCTACAAGCATGGTTAGGGGACTAGAACAGATCTCTTAAGAAGAGAGGCTGAAGGACTTGGGACTTTTTAGCCTAGAGAAGACTAAAGGGGCTGTTATCAATGCTCACAAATACTTGAGGGGCAGGGGCCAGGAGGGTGGGGTCAGTCTTTTTTCAGTGGAGCCCAGTGACAGGACAAGAGGCAACTTGCACAAACTTGAATATAGGAAGTTCCACCTAACCATGACGAGGAACTTCTTTACTGTGAGGGTGGCAGAGCACTGGCACAGGCTGCCCAGAGGTTGTGGAGTCTCCATCTCTGGAGATATCCAAACCCCACCTGGATGCTGTCCTGTGCAGCCTGCTCCAGGTGACCCTGCTCTGGCAGGGGGTTGGATGAGATGACCTCCAGAGGTCCCTTCCAATTCCTGCCATTCTGTGATTCTGTGTGTAAATGTGATGATTATGTCCCAGAGCAGCAGTTAGCCTGTCTGGACCCTGCAATGACACAGCTCTGATCAGAACTGCACTGGTTTTAAAATGGACGAAGTTTGGGGAGTTTTTTAAATGATCTGATTCTTTGTAACTATTATCTGTGTGTGAGAAGTGGCAGGATTGGACATAGCTGTGCAAAAAGTAGTAGAAATAATGCTTGTTTGTGGATATAGATTCTGTGCTTTCCATTTCTCTGCAGTATTAAAGAATATCCTCACTTACAATAAGGAGTTCCCATTTGATGTTCAGCCTGTTCCACTCAGGTAAGAGATGACTGGGTCGCTTCCTATACAGGTGTGGATCTGAAGGGGAGCACAGCCTGGGACCTGGTGTACATCTGAAACACTGGGGTTTCTAGAGCCACCTGCTTGCTGTGCTGCTTTGGGTAAACTGGGTAATAAAAACTTGTGAATTCTCTTTATCTAGGTGCCACTAAAAATCAAGCCATGCTTTTGGTAAAATCGGGACTTAGTTCATTCCTACAACTCTATGAAATTGTCAGTATTGACTCTTGGTTTTAGACTCTACTTTCTACTGGGCTGAGCTCCTGCAGTGTCTGTCAGTCTATAGGTACAGGTAGTAATTAATAAGAAGTATGAAATTACATTAAAGAGTGTTGTCCCTGCTCTTTACTCAGATGTTGACATGTCAATTGAACATCAGATGATCATCTTTGGTCTCATTGTTGTTTCTCATGTTTTACAGGAAGATTTTAGCACCTGGAGAAGAGGAACACTTGGAGTTTGAGGAAGATGATGAGGAAGGAGGAGCTGGAGCAGGGTCTCCAGACTCTTTTCCTGCTAGAGTTCCAGGTAAGGACACTAGCACTGCCATGCCAGCCTATGTAGTCTGTGTAAGTGCTGCTGTGAGAAGCCCCTTTCTCCACCTGTGACATGAAAGGTTTGGGTCAAGAGCAGCAGGCTCATGTAAATTGTCATGCTGCATTGAAGAGCCACAAAGGTGGCCAGTGGAAGTTTGAGACAAGAGGACGGATAACCTGTGAGGATGGTACCATTTACTTCAAATAGTTGGCCTTTACTCCTTGTTGGAACTCAGTGTTTTCATTCCGTGCACTCCCTTAACTGTACGATACGAAGTGTTTCACATGCACTCACATTTAAGTTGTGGCAACGTTTCTCCTTCAAGGAGCATCACATGCTGCTAGAGATGTGGTAAGTTCTTGCTGGTGATTTTTGTGTTGCCTCACCTGGTGAGGTGACACAGAGGGGGGGTAGCTTTGCTTTTGATAGCTGAAGTCCTTGTCTGTGTGAAAGCACTTGTAGAACTGGTTATACCTACAGATTCTGGACAAGGTCTTCCTGTAACTTCAGCTTTTAACTATTTATCAGGTAAAGCAGTAGGATGTCCCAAAGAGGCTCTTCTGGTTCCATTTCAAGGTAGATTGGCAGACTTTGTATTTCAGGAAGGAGGAGCAAGTAGGGAAACTAGTACTAGAATTATGGTTGAAAGAGCTGAGGTCTTATGTTACTTAGGCCTGAAGAAAACATGTCTCTGTCCCTAGGTTTGAGCCAACACAGGCTGATGGATATGCTCCCTGCAGGCAGTGCTAATGTAGATACGTGCAGTCTGCCATTGTTTATGCTAAGCTCACAGACAGGCTGTAATATACTGTGATGTCTTACTGCTGCCATTGAGCCTTGTTACGCACCGTGAGAGGCCCGCTGCTGGAGATGCATTCTCTGTCTGAAGCACAGCAGCGACATCTTGGGCAGCTCTTGGTGTGGTGGTGAATCAGTAAGGCTGTGGCGCTGCCACGGTGCCGGCAGCTGTTAGAGCTCTGTATGTGCTTAAGAAAGAGTCAGGTTTGAGTTTAAAGTTAAATGATTTTCAAGTAAAGTAGGCAGAACAGAAAGAGGAGAAGTTTGGGGCATATACAGAACTACTCCTCAGTAAACTCATGCTTTCAATAGGAAATGAGAGCAGTTCCTGAACTTACTGTTGGTTTACATTGTCACCTACTCAATAAAATGCACATAATAAAATGACATGTTTGGGGTTTTGGGGGGTTTGTTTTGTTTTGTTTTTTTTATTAAGGTACACTTCCCCATAGCTACTATAATCTAAACCCCTAAGGGGGTTTTGTACTCCTTGAGCACAGATATTGTTTCCCTATTGGATGTAAATTAGTGTGGTGTGCCTTTACCTGACTGGAGTGTGGTCTGTTGCTCTTTCTCTGGGTGATGGGGCTTACAGAAAAGCCATTTCCACCCTTCTGGGGTGAGCCTTATGGAAAGGCCACTTGGCTTATATTGAATTGATAGAACTGTGTTGCTGTCGTTGCTTCTTATGCCTATAATCCATAGTGCATAACTGTTTTGTCTAACTGATCATGGTCTTGTCTTCTACATGCATGGCTTCACCATTATCATTTTGCACCATTCATCTAACCCAGGAGCCAATGAAGGTATGATAACCTTTTAGTATATATAGTTATATTTCTTTGATCATACTCATGTAGCTGTGATGGTCTTCATTCAGCTCTTGCTTTCAATCCTGAAAATAAAATCTCAGTAACAGTCATAGTAGCAGCATCTGGGTTGATCTTCATGTACCTTCAGTAACAGAGAAGGGAAGGACCTACTTGGTGACACACCTTATGTAGTGCTCTACAAGTCCTGCTGTACTAAGACATTCTGAGGCCCAGGGCAGCCAAAGGCAGATGTAGGTAGTTCTTCTTTATGGGAAATCTTACACAAAGAGTACTTCATACAGTTGGACTTCTCTGCTGTATGGGGCTGGACTGACTCTAATAGATTGCTGCCTATAACAGCTAAGGTTTCCTGCTTTTCTCCTAGTTATATACTTTTATCCTGGTGCTGTGCTGGCAGAGGATTCTTCTGTGAAACATTTCCATTTGTGAATGTGGCAGGAGACTTGTTGGTTATTTTCCTCCCCTTTCTCTGAACGGGGTTTGTGAAGGCAGAGCCTGAATGCCTGTGTCTTGCTGGCAGAGAGCTGTTGCGTTGGCTCACCTTTATGTATCTGAAATGCACTTGTAGGAGGACACTGTTTTTGTTTGTAGATGTTCCCTTCACTCTCTGGCAGTGATGCCCTGTGGTTGTGTCTGAAGTAGCTGTCTTCTGTTTAGGTAAATAAAGTTGGGATAACTTTTTGTACTAGAAAACCAGAACTTTTAAGTCAGACTTGCTCATGAGTCTGTATGTTTCCTGTCTTGGTGCTTATTCATCTAATGCTGGAGAGAGGGTTGAAGCCTGCCAGTTTTCTTTAAAAATCAGCATGAAGAAACCTACTGCATTGTTGCTGACAGAATCTCATGACTGTTAGTGAGTTTGAACAGTTTGGATTTCTTGCCAGCTGCACTGTCTTCCTCGGCACTGCAGGGATTCATTTACACTCACCACGGTTTTGGTACTAAATGTTCTTGATGCAGAGCTGGGAACTGCTTCCTCAAGGCAGAAGGGAGCTCGAGGGATGTGGACAGGTTTTGTTTGTCTTTCCTTTAGAGACCAGTAGGACTTTGATAATTAAGAATATCTCTTCTGGTGTCCTTATGTTCAGTGGGATTTGCAACAATGCCATTTTCCTCCTAATTCTCACAGTCTAATTGTTCAACATGAAGCCAAGGCATGTTCAGTGGGGTGGGGCTCCTGATTAAGTGTCTGAGCTTCCTGCAACTGCAGATTGAATCCAGCTTCCCAAATGTAATCCTTAAAAATGGTATCAAGTGAGTTCCATGAATGAGTTATTCTGCACAAGGGCAAGAAAGAGCACTTTAAACAAAGCTCTCTGTTCTCAAGGCGTTCATGTGACAAAATTTCTTGGACTGGAGGCAGTCCCAGGTATGGGCTTTGAAGTGTGTCAGATGACATCGTGTGCCTGTGCACACAGAAAGCCTGTAGTGCTGCGTCCTGTTTGGGCTGTGAACCCCCTAAGGAGAACAACATCTTTCATGAGAGATGGTGGGATGAGCAAGACCTCTGTGGTAAGTGACACAAAAGGTTAATAATATGCTTTACTCTTTCCAGGTACTTTATTACCCAGATTGCCATCTGAACCCGGGATGACATTACTCACCATCAACATAGAGAAAATTGGTCTGAAAGATGCTGGGCAGTGCATCGATCCTTACATCACAGTCAGTGTGAAGGGTAATGGCTTCTCTTCCTGGCTCCTCATTTTCTGGTTTGGAGAGGGTGTGTTTTCCTGAAAACCATATTGATTTTTCAACCTGCTGGGGAAAAATATTTCTTGGTACTTGCATTTTCTGCTGTGGACTTAAGGCTTCTGCTGTGAAGAAGGGTGGAAAAACTCTGTTTGAGAGGTATTGGGAGGTGAGTCACTGCAGGAGACATGCTTATCTGTGCACTCCAGGGTGCCTTCCCCATGCTGGGAGCTGCATATGGGTGACTTGGCAGACTGTGTTCTATTCCAGCTTCTTCAGCTGACTGTTAAAGACAGATCCATTTGGACAGCTTGTGTTCCCCAGCACACAGAGGTCTCTGGGCTTTCTGGAGACAGGTAGCCACAGCCCCCTGAATCCATTCTTGCCCTGTCATTAAACTAATTTTTTAGTAAATAAAAGATCATCTTACTGAGGCTTAAGGTTTAGAGGGATGGACATGAAGGAGGGAAACAAAGCTTGCAAGAGAAATAGAATACATTTTTGCCTTCACAGTGAAATATTTTGGCCAAAGCCTGGTGGGCTTTTCCTTCTGAGAACCTCCTTACATCTAGAAGAACCCCTCTCTCTGTCAGCCTATGATAACCAACTTAATGGAAGTCTTTTGCTTGAGGCTGAAACTTTTTGGTATTCATGCTTTTTCTAGTGGAAGCATCTGCCTCTTCCTCATCTCACATTTCTTAGGAGGAACCCCCTGTAGTCAGAATTGCTTACATTTAACCTTGCCTGCTTGGCTTCTGCTTGTCTTTACAATCTTCTGGGAGGTATATGATTTTTTTATTGTATATAAGTTTGTAGCTGAACCAACAGCCTCTGGTTACTTCCCATTGTGATAGTGACCTTGTATGTGACGCCCTTAAATGTGCTGTTAGATACTGAACACAGGGATGAAATACTTGTCTAGTGGAGGAAGCACCTGATCACACACCTAACAAGTTCTTGGGCAGAAGTATGGGTTGTAGTATTGAATGTCACTTGGATCTCAGTGATGTTCTCAAGTGTTACCTGCCAAAATAGACAGAAAGCTTTATCAGGTCCTGCTGCTTGTGATATTTTCAGTAGTGACACCTTCCAGTTCTCTCTGAGAAGCTCTTTGAGAAGGCTGCTTGTTTGGGTTGGGAGCTGGAGCTTCTTGCCTTCCCCAGCTGGTAAAACTGCCCTGTTGTGTTTTCAGTCTTGGGAATGTCCAGTGTTTGGTTGTGGTGTTGCCCTAGGTTTGCAGCATTGTTATTTAGATTGTAACTGTCCTTCAGGCTCCATTTCTCTAGTCACTGGTGCATCTGTGCCTCTAGTGTGCCGAGAAGCTGAGGATGGGTGAGTTCAGTGGCAGGGCTAGCTGGGTGGACATGGGTTTTACCGGCCTGAATTCTCTCATGCTGAGTTTCTCTTGGTTAGCAGGAAAATACCATCCCTAACAGGGATCTAACACTGAATCCTGTAACTTATCAGAACTTGCAAAGCAAACATTTGTTGTTCCTTGCCACTGAAGTGTTTGTCTTAACTTACTACGTATTGCTGTAACTGTTGTTTGTCTTTAGAGCTAGCTCTCATTTCCTTTCTGGAGCTGAGGTGTTGCTAGGCCTAGTAGCTGTTTTCCTTGGTTCTACACCACGCTGCTCTTCTGCAGGTTTGGAGAGAGGTTTGCTTCTGGTGTGACATTGGTGGTCCCAGCTCTCTCCCTGGGTGGAGAGCATCAGTGGTGCCCCAGGGCCCCAGCTGCAGCCTGTATGCCAGGCACAATGCCTGTGCTCTGTACTTGGAACCTTGGCCATGCTGTTAGCAACTTTGCTCCACCTGAGGGAAGGGGTTGCTAAGGAGAGAAGAAGGAGGAAGAGCACAAGTGTGCTCGTGTAAACCATGGAGGCTTAGTGAGAAGCAGCATCTTCTGTGGTGGCTGTGCCTGAACAGTATGGCCGGTGCTGAGAGCTGGAGTCCAGCCCATGGAGTCCCACCATGCCTCTGCCTGTGGAAAACCCGAGAGCAATATGCATATGGGGCCTAGGCAGCCAAGCAAGTCCTATAGCTTGTGTAAGCCATGCTGTGCCTCGCCGCCCCTTTGGTGTGTATCTCATTCCGCTGGTTCAGCTAAAGTGCTGGAGCTCTGCTGGAGTCCTGTGCTGGCAGCAGGAAGAAGTCTGCTCTTAAATGTAAAAAGAGATATAATCCCAAATTTTTATCTTCAGTACTGTCAGAACTTCAGCTGCTTTCATGATGCAATCAAAAAAGCAAATTTACTGACTGAAGGGGAATGGTTGCCCCTTTTTAAGTTTAAGGGGGAAATCCAGGTGTTCCATTAACTTTCTGTGGCAGTATTCAGAGCGGTGCCTAAAGCTCTCAAAGCAGGGCCTGAAGTCTGAGAAGTTACTCCCCTTCTCATGGTGTTTCTTTCCTGCAGATTTGAATGGGATAGATCTGACTCCTGTGCAAGACACTCCTGTGGCTTTGAGGAAGGAGGACACGTATGTCCATTTTAACGTGGACATCGAGATTCAGAAACATGTTGAAAAACTAACAAAAGGTATGTAGGATGGGAGACCTGGAACGTGGCCTGGCAGCTCGGGGACTGTAAGCACTAGGCTGCTGCCTGAGCAGCTGCTGCTGCCACAGGGCTCAAGATGCAGATGGGGATAAAAATAGACCTTTGCATCCTGTCTCTTTCAAATCAGTCATTGGGGTGACTTGCAGACAAGGGAGGAATGAGAAGAGATAAAATGCAGCAGGCTGGTCTGCTGCACAGGTATTGAGCTGCTTCATCACCATCTTAGCCACTGGACAGCCACCTGGATATGAACAGTTGCATGAAGAGCACAAGCACTTGTGAGTGTGATGAGCATTGTAAGAACATGATGTAGCTTCCGAGTAAATAACAGAACTGCTGGAGGTAATTCCTTCCAGTGATTTAGAGCATCCTAATGGCAGATAAGATTTCAGTTGGCCATGATTGCTAACCTTTAAACTGTTTTCCACTCTAGGTGCAGCTATTTTCTTTGAATTCAAACACTACAAACCTAAGAAAAGGTTTACTAGCACCAAGTGCTTTGCTTTCATGGAGATGGATGAAATTAAACCCGGAGCAATTGTTATAGAACTGTAAGTGACTTGCAATTGTATGTGCCAATGACAGAGGAAATGAACTAGACTTCATTTACAGTGTGTGGCTTGTTGTGTCAAAGAAGGTTTCTTGGACTCATTAGACTGACTTCCATAAGGAATATTCTGTCTTTAATAGTTTTTAGGCAAATAAAATGGCTAGAGACTCTTCTGAAAAAAACAGATGATTTCCAAATAAAGGGCCAGTGTTTAAAAAAAAATAAACAAAACAAAACAAACAAACAAAAAAAGCACCAAAAAACCCCACAATTGTGTGACATTAACAAATTGTGTTTGGGAGATTTTAATTTTGACCTCGGCTAAGTGTCACATCACCTGTATTTAAAAAAAGACAAACAAAAAAGCCCCAAACCAAAACAAACCAAAAACTTCCACAGTCTTTTGGTACAGATCTTCCACAAAGGGAATGTTTTGTGGTACAGAATACTGACTTGCAGTTGGATTTTGTGAGCATTTCAAAGCATTGTCAGGCGGTTGTTTTCCCTTGTTCTGAGTATACAAAGAAATATATTTGGTCAGGTGTGCTGCAGCGGTTGTGATGTGCTTCCCACCCTTACTGTGTGGCTGGAGGTCTGAGGGTGCTGTTTAAGGCTTTGGGGTGGTGGTGGGTTGGGGTTTTTTTGGGATGAGGGTGAACCTTGCAGTTCTGGGCACCTCTAGGAAGAGGAGTTCTGAAGTACCGAGCTCACTGATACTGCAGCTTCTACAGCCCAGATTATTCTGGAGAATTCTCCTTGCAAAAACCTTATATTCATCTTTGTTTTGTTAAAATAATAATCCAGAGAAAATACTGGTTTGAGTTTCTTTCTGTAGACCTACTTGTCATCATTGCTTCCAGTAAGTCCTCTCTGTGTTTCCAGTAAATAAGTCTGTATGTAAAAGATTATGGTAATGAGGTGTGTACAGGGCAAGCTTTCTAGCATGCTTTCATCTTCATACAGAGCCACTAGCACTGGGGTTAACTTACTTTCTCATGGTTACAGGTACAAAAAACCCACTGACTTTAAAAGGAAGAAACTGCAGCTGTTGACCAAGAAACCACTTTACCTTCACCTCCATCAGACGTTGCACAAGGAGTGACCCTGGTTGTGAGACTCCTGGGAACTGAACCGCGAGTCCTGGTAGCTGTGTGTAGTAGCCTTTGCCTTCGAGGGGCCGGAAAACGACTCCATTCATGCCAGTAGGTCAGACGGGACCATCACACACTGCACAGCACTACTTCAGGGTCAGAGGCAAGCCTACCCCTCAAGTGCAAGATCTTTCCAGTACCTTCCAGATACAGGTTTTTTTCCCACCCCCTCCCCCCCAGCCCTGAAATATTTTGACTGCTTTTCCTGATTTTGCTGTTCAACACTTTGTATCTTAACTGTTGTTACCCTTTCACCTCAAACTCCACGTGAGGATGGAGGCTGCCCCTTCGCCAAACCTGTAGCAATAAAGATGTGGCAGGCCTACTAACTGTTTACACTTGCTGTGCTATTGTAGTTCCTCTCATCTGCATTCTTGGAGTTCTCTGTAGCAGGCTGGGTGGCAGAAGACCGAAAGTAAGACGAGGTGAGGTGGGGTGGGAAGGAGCTTGAGGTGCTGCAAGTGATTTAAAATGAGAGAGGAGGGGGATGCTGGGGCAAGTGGGGTGGCCACAGAAGAGCTCCAGTCAGCTGTGCTGCTTTGGTTGGGCCAAGAGGACAACTGCAGATGAGAAGGCTGAACTATGATTTTTAAAGGCCTTGCCTTATCCCTGCCAACTGAGTTCTGGATAGGATACCCGTTGCAATCCTTTAACTAGCCCGTTACTCCCCAGCAGAGCTTTGTTTCCCTGTATCTTGTCACAGACTGATTTGCAAAGGTGGGTGAGGGGTGGAGAGAGGCTTCATCCTCGTGGTGTGGCCAGGAGTCACCATTTCAGTGACGGCAGGACAGGCCCCTCGGTGTTCAAGCGTCTATTTTCTAGAGCTTTTGGTGAAGCAGATCTGGTTAGCAGGTTGACCCACCTTTTACATGAAACTGCTGTTCTTATGGAAACTGATTGTATGCAGTTTTCTGCACACTTTGTGCAAGTCTGGAAACTTACCCTAAAAATGACCTTTTTATGTAAGTAGATAGGATTAGCATTTATTTTCTGTATTTTTGGTTTGGTGTGTAATAAGCTGCAGGACATTGGCTTATTCTGACACACGTGCATTCACCTTTTGACCCAATAAAGGGACTGAAGTAGAACCCAGTCAAACCTTTCCTATATTTGCGTGGATATTTAATACAACACTTCAAGGTTTGATATATTTGTTGCATATCTAACAGTGCCTACATACTCTGCTCTGCTGATGGTAAGCCCCAGCTCCCCAAGGAGTGTCAGGTGTTGGGTTTGTTTCAGACAGTCTGGCTGTGGATGTATCGCCACTTCCTCTCTCCTGTTACGTAACCCCAAGATGTCATGTCATGATTTAATGGAAGCGATGTTACCTTCCTCCTGATCCCTGTCTGCCTGCAGGCAGTGGGTTCAGCATTTTTGGCTTTATTGTATTGATTAGGATAACAAAAAAAAAAGCTCTCTGTGAACGTCCTTTTCTACTTGCATCCCCTCTTTTCTGGCATAAGGAGGGATGTTGTTATTGAGGTGTTCTGATAAAAGTCAGCAGTGGTTCCTGGAGGGAAGGGGTGTGGGGAGTGCAATTGAGTTTCCCTGTTTGTGGGTCTTCACCCTCCCCCCCAGGGGTATTACATCCGGTACAGTGAGTATCCAGCCCTGAAAACCTCGAGGCGATGTGGAAACACCTCCGCAGGCAGCATTCTGGATACAGGACAGAAGGACAGGACGTACATCCCGAGACAACAAATCATCCTTTGGACTCGGCAAAAGCATGGAGCAAAGCCTCTGCCTCTGCCCGTGCCGACAAGCGATGGGGGCTGCTGCAGTGCAGGGCTGTACAGCGAGCAGGGTCTGGGCAGCAGCTGCAGGCTCCTCCTGCAGCATGCCACTACCCAGCCTTACCTCCCTGAGGCTGGAAGCGGCACAGAGCTTGGCGTGGGGAAGGGAAAGAGCCTCCCTCCCCTTGGACAAGCCTGACCTTCAAATGTTCATCAGCGTGTGTGTCACCAGCTGCTATGCAAACCGAAGTGGCACTTGTGAGCTGCTTTCCTTGTCTCTCCCCCAGCCTGTAATGTCTGCACTGACTCCCGTGACAGCAGTTGCAGATGTGGAAGCACTTTTGTTGAGTACATGAGTAGAGCGTTGTGCTTAACTGTTGTGAATCAATGGCTGTCGAGTGTGAAATAACCATTTTTGAAGTTGCATCTACCCTTTGCAAGTTTGTGAACTGTCTGTCTTTCACAGGAAGGACTACTGCTCTCCAGCAACACAAGCTCTTGTATGACTTTATGCTGTAGCGATGTTCTGTCTTGTCTTTCATCTGAAACCTAAAGCTGAACACCTGTACTGTACCAATGTAACACCTAGATGCCAAAGTTCTGCTGCTTGTACTCTGGCAGTAAAGCTGTAATGGCCTTTCAGGAGCTTTTTATTTTTTATTTTCCCTACTCGTTTTCCCTTCTTCTCTCTAAGGCTTCATTTTACACAAAGCACTTTCATGAAGCCATTGTTGTGCAGGTGAGGGAGTGGTGTGATACTCAGCCTTGCCTTAACACTTATGCATAGGGAATGCTCTGAACAACTCCAAGCCCAGGCTCCGTAGTTGAAGCCATCCTGTCCTGCCTTTCAGGCAACCCTGGGCTCACATAAAACAGCTCATCCCCTCTGGTTTAAGGAAAACCTTTTCTTTCTCTCTTTAAATGTGAGTGAAAAAGGCTACATGCCACTACAGCCCCACAGCTGAGGAAGCTGAGCTGTCCTTCAATACCGAGTGTGAGTGAAGCTCTCAGCCCCTGCTTCACGCTGCATGCTGGCTTGAAGGCAGAAACTCATTATGAGATGTTCCTTCCTGTAGTCCAGGAGCATTCACCTGTCGTGCGTGCTCCACCACCGTTTCCTGCTGAGAGCTGCCTTCTGCAGCTGTCAGCAGGAAACTGAACGTGGTGGAGCATGACACCATTGGTAGCATCTGTCCCCATTGGTAGGAGTGTCAGGCTCCACACAAGGGCATCACAGTGGCAGCAGGCTCAGCCTTGACTCGATCCCTGACCTTGGGCACAGCTGTAGCCTTCTCCAGTTCTCTTACGGCTCAGGAAATGGCACTGAAACAAAGCAACAGCGCTGTCGGGTTTAGCAAAAGGAATGTTGCTTTTTATTATAACTTCCCTTTGAATACAGTGTCATTTGTGCTTCTGATCTCTGACCAGGCATCGCTTTTGTTTGTTTTAAAAGGAACAAACCACCTCCCCGTCCTCCCATAGAGCCCTGGCCTACAGTAACTGTAGCGCAATGATATGATGGAGAAGGCAGGTAAGAGAGCATTTTACTTAAAAATTATTTCCACAGGAAATGATTCAATTTACATTTTTCACGAAATTAGTTCATTCACCGACTGGTTACAGAGGCTACATTAATTAAAACTAGCCACACAGGTACTTCCTTTCTATTGCACGTTTAGAGAAGGCTCAAGTCCATCACAAACAGGTTCTTGCAGCCCAAGAGGATGGATGAGTTTAAGGTGATCATAAATGCACATGTCTGTAGCAACTGGATAAAAATTAATCCTGCAAAAGCTGAAATATACTGAAATGAGACAAATGGCTTCACAAGAGAGAGCCATTTCCTAAAATCCTGACCACAGGAAGTGCGCTAGTCCATTCCGTTGAGCTGCTGACCAGAGGCTGCCGGCAGTGAGTCAGTCAGTCAGGGTTTCTGCGCTGGGGGCTGTGTGTAGGGGTTTGGGCCAGCTGGCGGTGGCGGTGGGCCGGGGGGGTACTCTCTAGGGCCCGAGGGAGGCAAGTCGCTGCTAGGAGAAGGCGTATAGTCTCTTGAACCAGGTGGGGGTAGCCGTGGGCCAGGAGGATAATCTCGTGGGCCAGGAGGACCTAGGGGTCGGAAAGGAGGGTGCCCACGTCCATAGCCTCTCTGCTCTGGAGGCGGTGGCAGAGGGCCTGGAGGCAGATCTCGCAGTCCCAAGGGCGGGCCAGGTAAGAAATCCCTTGCAGCTGGAGGGGGTAAGGGAGCACCACGCACTGGAAGGGAAGGAGAAGACAAGAGTAAAATGACATCTTGCTTTAGCTTAAACTGCGAAGCACCTGCCGCCTCCTCCATTTTGTGGAGCAGCTCTGAGGTGGGTCAGCAGCACGTGCAGACTTCCCAGGCCACGGACTGTTTTAATGACTTCTGGCTGCTGGTTTCCATTTTAGACTAAACAAGGAGAACCACCTTGCCATGGAGGCAGCTGGAGAAACACCACCTGCCCTAGCTGACTGAGCAACACAGCCAACCCCCACCCCACCACCACCTGGAGGTTTAACAGACAGCAGAGCTCAGGTCTGCCACAGACCCAGAGAAGCACAGTGGAGAAGGGCAACACAACCGTACCAAGGGGCACAGGCAGAGGTCGAGGCCCAAAGTGCCCACGGAGAGAAGCCGGTGGTGGTCCGTAGCGAACAGGCGGCGGAGGCGGAGGTCCCATCACTGGAGAGGTCATGATGGGTGTCCCCGGGAAGGAAGGCAGGCCTTTGGGACTAGCATTAGCCTGTGAGAGATCAGGTTAACACTTCAGTGTGGTGCTTCCTGCGCCAGACAGGCACTGACGCCGCTGAGCACCACAACCGCTCACCCGAAAGCCACGACAGGGAGGGTGGGGAGGGAAAACACACACCCCAGACGAGGGGGAAACGGGGAAAGTGGCTGCATGAGCATCGGCCCTTCACCACAACACGGCCACAGCGAGGCCTCAGCACACCTCTCACGTGACAAGCTGCCCACCTACAGCAGAGCTGTCTGAAGTGCCAGTGTCCCTGGAGCACACCCCTTTGGTCAAGGGCCTGGCACAGCATGTTACACACAGAATGGTGCTTCAAGACCACTGGCAAGTCAGCTCCTTAGGGTTACTGTGGTAGTGACCCCAAAGTGTTTGCCTACAGCCCGTAACAAGAACGATCTCCTCACTTCCACAAAAACCAGACAGCAACTGTCCACCACTAGAGACACCTTTAGAGACAGGTACAAGGCCTGGGTTAGTGCCGCAGAGCGTTCCGTTATTCGGCAGTTGAGCACACCAAGCCTGTTACTGCTCTCCATCAAAGCAGAGTAACACCATATCCAGCTGCTGAATACTCACTGTAGCTGGCTCAATAGATGAAGGTGAATCAGTGGTTACACAGGGGCCTTCCGACTCTTTGGGAGAGGGTTGCTTTTGGGGGGATTATTTTTGGACAGCAAATAAGGATAGTGACAGGATATAGACAAGACAGAACATGACACAGTTAAAGAAGCAGAAGTACAGTGAGTCAGGTAACAGAAACGCTTCCTGAAGGTCAGGGGTGGGGTTCAGCTTACCACTCCATCCATTGCTGTGGAAGGCGAGGAGGTTCTTGGCCCACTACTGATCAGGGATGCCACAGCAGGCCCGAGATCTGTGAAAAGCACCACAAACTTGTGTCTTAGCATGCTTGGATAAGGAACATGGGCTTTAAATTGCAGATCTGAAGTGAAAGAATAAGCGAGTAAACTGCAGTTGGTTGCAGGCCACACATCTTACCAGGAACAGACATCCTCCCAGGCAACTCTGGTGGCCTTCGTGGAGCAGGGGGGCCATCTACCACTGTACATTAAGAACAAGAACCCCAGAGATCCTAATCAATATGTGCTGGAGATACTTCCTTGTTTGATGTTTTTTTTTAAACTAAAAGACAAGCACCACCCATTTGTTTATTAAAGCAAGTATCAATACTCAATACTCCCAAAAACCTAAGCATTCTTGGGTTTGTAGCACGAGAGAGAAAGTTCACGGCAGCTTCACCACTTACCAAATTCACCTCTGGAGCCTTCCCTTCGAGGAGCAGAAAGTGGCCGAGCAGGAACTTCCATCATCTGTGTGGGTGATGGATTTCCTCCACTTACAGGTGATGGGCCAAAAGAGCCATCTCTGCTTAAGGGCCCTATGCCAAGGAAGAATGAATTCTTGATTAACTTCTCTATAATTTACAATATTTTTTTTCTTTTTTTTTTTAAGGCTATACTGACTCAAAGACCAAATGTTTAGGAGAAACAGCATTTACCTCGTCGTGGTGGGACTTGGCGATCAGGTCTGCCTGGTGTTGGCTTTACAATTAATGGTCTTTGAAGCATGATGATTTTTTGGTTTACTTCTATTAATCTAATTTTAAAAAACAAAGGCTGTTTTGTTCAAGTAATACCAGTTTTGTTATAACGTAACAAGGCAAAGTGAATTGTAAAATACTACAGCTTTCACCAAGAAAACCTATTTTAACCATCCAAACAGTTTACCGGTAGTTTAAAACTAGTAACACAATTATCATTGACTTACAGACTGGTTTGGGTTGGAAAGGACAGAATCACAAGGCTGGAAAAGACCTTTAAGATCCACAAGTCAAACCATACCTGTCCTCTCCTAAACCATACCCCTGACCACCTCATCTCCCCGTCTGTTAAATCCCCCCAGGGATGGTGACTCAGCCCCCTCCCTGGGCAGCCTGTGCCACATCCCAACAACTCCTCCAGTGAAGAACATTTTCCTGACATCGAATCTGAACCTGCCCTGGCACAGCTTGAGGCCATTTGCCCTTGTCCTATCACCTGTCACTTGGCAGAAAAGACCATCACCCACCACTCTACAACCTCCTTTCAGGTCATTATAGGCAGTGATAATGACCTCTTATGAGCCCAGGCTGCTCAAGGCCCCCATCCAATCTGGCCTTGAACACTGCCAGTGAGGGGGCAGCCACAGCTTCTCTGGGCAGCCAGTGCCAGGGCCTCACCGCCCTCACAGGGAAGGTTTTTTCTCCCTATCTAATCTAAATCTGCTCTCTTTCAGTTTAAACCCATGACCCCTTGTCCTGTCATTCCATGCCTTTGCAAAGACCCCCTCTCCAGGTTTCCTGTTGGCACCTTCAGATACTGGTAGCCCAGAGTAATGTCTCCCCAGAGCCTTCTCCAGGCTGAACAAACCCAACTCTCTCAGCCTGTCTTCGCAGGAGAGGTGTTCCAGCCACTGGATCATCTTTGTGGCTCCTCTGGACTCGCTCCAAGAGCTAATATGCAGAACAGATTACAAGCAGGCTTAATGGTCACCCTGCGCTGTTTGGCTCCTTCTCTCCCAAGGAACACTCAGCATGTTCAACGAGTGATAAAAATGATCTGCATTGTGCTTACTTTTGTCTCAGGTTGGCTGCTTCTCTTTTTTCTTCAGCCAGAGCTCTCTCAGCAGAGCGTGCAATAAGCTACAAGAGAAGATTTTGCCAACTGCATGAACTGCACTGACCTGAAGTCAAATACAAGCTGTTTGCAGCAAAAAAAGGACATTCTTACCCAATTGTCATGCGCTTTCTTCTCATGAGCAGCAATCTGAGAAGTAAAGTAGTGTCTTAAGTTTATTTTGGCCAACTACTAGTACATCCAGTAACTCACTAGAGAGCACTGGAACGATGCACTAAAAAGTGGCACAATAACCATCAAGCAAGATGTTTACCTGGTTTTTGTAAGATCTCTCTGTTTTTTGCAATTCTTCTTCCATATCTTGGATCCTCTGCCTGTACAAAAAGAACAATGGGAAGGAGAGAGGTTTAAATGGGTTTTCTTCAATAGCCAAAACAAAGGAAAATAACAGGTTTTCAGAAAGTGAAGTTACTTGTAAACTTTCACTTCCTCGATGGCCAGCACAGCTTTTTCATCTGCAGCAGACAACTTCTGCTCCTTCTCCTGACGCTCATACTCTTCCTGGGTTAGCTTCCTGCAGTGGAAAAGGAAACACCATATATTCCACCATCCTGCATCTACTACAGCTCAAAAATCAAGGCACTTCCCTATTGCAACAGTGACACCAGAACGTGTAATAACGCGAGTACAGAGAGAATAGAGACATACATATTAGAAAAACAAAATCAAAACAAATATTATGTAACTTCCTACAAGTTTTGGAAGAAACAGAAATACTTCAGAGACATCAAGAGGAGGCTTTCCTCAGAAGATAAGCTATTCTTCACTTCTCCATTATGTGTTTACTACACCTGGACCCCAGAGATAGGAGGTCAGGCAGTTTTACTACTGAGATAACACACAGACTCAGTTCCTCATGTTGTTCCAACCCTGTGTTTCCCCCAGCCTACACGCTTGAGCCCTACAACTTTCAGTTGCTTCTCCTCCACAATTTCAACTTTCCTAAAAAATTCCACTGGAAACACCCCTGAATCCTATCTCAAATTTTCCCCACAAAATTGAGGTGGTGTAACAAATGTTTCAGCGAGTGAATTAATAACGCAAAGACCATTTGGACAGCGTGCGAGGATATGGTAAGCTGCAGGACAGTGAGGAAAGGCTTACTTCTGGAGTGCCATCTCCTTCTGCTGGTAGAGTTCACCAAGAATCTCCACTTTCTGCTGCAGCGTTTTGCATTCATTTTCCAGCTGGGTTTTGGTTGACTGGAGTGAACAGGAGTCATGTTCTAGTTTCTTAATTTGCTCTGTCAGCAAAGCAGAGGTAGGTGAGGACCTCGAAGGCAGTTGCAATGTTAACCATAACATCACTTAAAACTGTTTCTTGTTTAAACCATAAACCATAAATCATTTCACCCTAAGCAGCTCTTTTGCTGAGCCTACCCACCTTCCAGCTCGTGCCTGGCTGCTACTTCATCAGTCAGTTTGGACTGCAGAAGATTTCTGTCTTCTTCAACTATGGATAGCATAGTTTTTACCTGAAAAGGAGGGGATAAATTTCATGATCCTAGGCACAGCAGTAACATGGCTGCATTTATTACATATCTTGTACAGCATACCCTGGAGACATCCATCATCTGCTTAATCTGAGATTTCATCTTCTCACTCTCATTATCTAGAAGAGAAAAATACATTTGTTTCCCTTGTTTCTTAATCCACATCCCCTGAATCCTGCAGCTGTTTAAAAATAACACTCCCTGTAATCTAATCTGGGATGGATCTCCTCTGTTGCACAGCCAAAGAAATCGGCAAAGAAGACTTGGGGAACAAAACACAGTAACAGAGCACAACACAGCACAACAGAGCTCCTAGATCTGTTCCAGAAAGCACTCTGGAGATTATTTCTTTTAACAAAGCATCTATTAACAGACATATCATCTGAAAATCAAAAAGCAGGAATTTCTAGCCCCCGTATACTGTACAGTTACAAAAAAGGAAAATTAAAGAGACTTCAAACCCAGAGACTGAGCAAACATGTGCAACATTAGGATTCACAAGCTTCCTGAGTAGTTTTGAAAAGGTCTTTCAGATTTAAGTGGTGATTATGTAAATTAGTGACTTAACTGAAGGAAAGCACAATACTGATTAAAGCGGGTGTATTAAAAGCAAGCGTAGCGTACACACCAAAGCTGAGATTCTCGCTTTCGGAATGTTCTTAACTGCTAACCTCTAAATGCAATCTTTAGGTACATCTTAAGTGTGATGAGACTGTTTTAAACACCAATTTAAAGGCAATTATAGGCCCTTTGAAAGGTCCCTCCTTTCCATTTGGAGATATTTTGTGTTGTCTGAGGACTAAACCTGGCAGCGCCTTAACCCACAGGCAGCTCCACGTCTCAATTCCCCTGGCTCCACCCACGGCCTGACAGAAAGATAGCACCCCATCTGCTCCAGCCACTGGGCACACCAGCCAGCAGGCAGGATTACTGCACCTGGCAGCTCTCCGTTGGCCAGGTCCTCTCCTGGGCTCCATTCACGCCCTTCACCATCCTTCTTGGCCTCGGACGCAGAATCCATGTCAAGCTGCTTCAGCTGCATAATGCAGTTAGTTAAAACCTAGTAATGAAACCAAAGGTTCACTGGAGGAGAACCACTCCGGGTTCGGTAATGCATTGCAAAGAATTTTATGATGCAAAATGTTAAAGGCAAACTTCTTACAAAGAACCTACCTCAATTTCGTTTTCCTTGTAGGCTAGTGCTTCTTCGATGTCCTTCTGAGACTTCTGATACAGCCTGATCTGCTCGCTGAGCTCAGTGTGCCTCTCGCTCCAACCCTCAGCTTCTTTCAGCAGCTATGTGAAGCACCAAAGCAAAATGACAACATTATTTTTAGGTACAGGTTACATAAAGTCTTATTTTACAACTAGCTCTGGTAATAACAGGCCACCAAAGATAAAGGGTTATCACACTCCTCACTTGTCCACTGGAAGAACTGGATACTGGGAATCTTTCTGCAACTTACAGTATTTGGTGGGTTTACAAATTTGACATTTTCTCGGCTCACATCCCAACATCAAAACCAAACTGCTCACATATGTCAAACTACAAGGAATAGCAGTCCAGAGGTAAATCAAATTACGTTTCTGAAAGGGCCATCTACTTCACATACCGAGACAGAAAACAGATATTTACAGTTATCTGCAGGAGAACTGTCGTGACATTCCAGGCTGATACAGGCCCTCCCCCTCTAGCTTCGCTTCAGAACCGCCTTTTGGCAATTCTTTACCCCGAGTGCCTTCAGCATTCATCTCCATCATGCAGTGACCACCACATTAGCACAGGCTTTCTGTGAAGCTGCCAACAAAACCGAATCACTGGAACTGGCAAAGCCTTCGCACTGAAGGCCCGCAGCTCACCTGCACGAAAAGCTTGTGCAGACAGGCATGAGGGGTTTAAATTTTATCCCAATAGCATGAAACGTAGAATTCTGACATGTTAAGGAAACTGAGATGTGCTGAAGTTGTACTCAAAGAAATTAGGATGTTTTAAACAAAGTTGCCTGGCGGTAACGTACTTGTTCCTTGCTCTTCTTCAGCCTGGCATTCTCTTCTTGCACATGATGAAGCTCAGATTTTACCTTTTCTTCACTTAATTTAGCTTCATTAAGGGCTATCTGCACCTACACATAAGGAACAAAAAGACCAAATCAAATTGTAATGGAGCAAGAGCTACATATTACCTGTCAATAGAAAAAGGTAAACATGCACAAAACCTGGCATCTGCCAAGCTAACACGTCCTATTACATCCTAGAGATGGATTTTCCTGGCACAAGAACTTGTGACTCTTGACAGAGCGTAGATAATGCTTTACCTCTGACAGCTCTGCTGAATGCACAGTGATAGCCTCCTGAAGCTTCTCCAAAGACTTCTGGGTTTCAGAGATCTAGAGAAGAGAAAAGATGAGCAGTGACTTTGTATTAGCCTGGTACATGCCCCAGCCTGAGGGATTATTTTACCTGTGTAATTTGGAAGCATAAAAGGGAAGTCAAAACACCAACAAATTTCTAGTTAAACCAGCCACTTGGCTCGGAGCAAACACAATGCTGCCTTATCAGCAAGGCAAGGAACAGAAACATACATCACATTACAGTCATCTTCCCCCTGTGACCCTGCCTGTTTGTGGATAGGAAAGCTCCTTGTACACCTGCAGTCAAGAACGAAAGTAACATGTGTTGATGTCATTAGCAACAACCTTTGATCAAAACAAGACCAAGGAAATCACTGGACCTTACCATTACTACAGAAAATAAGGCTTAAAGAAAAACAGAAAACAAATACGCATCTGGACAACAAGAATGAGGGGCAGCTTAGAGATCTTCACACTTACTCTACAACTGGGTGGTTCCCCTAAGCACAAGAAAAGGTCTCTTACCAGCCTGAAACCTTCAGCCCATATTGTTGAAGTACTTCCTGGCTCCAACTAGGAAGTATTACACTAACCCATGTCTTGTGTGTGAAAGCACAGAACCACACAAGTCCATCAAGATCTTACAAAAAAACCCCAAACCCAAAACACAACCAAGACCAACCAAAAGAACCCATCACCCAAAACCCAAACAAACCCTACAACCAACGGATTCTCTCCCTTGAGCTTGGGGTGAACCTGAAATTTCATTTCAGCTCTCTTTTTGAGGTGGCTCATTGTGTTTGCACTACCTCTATCTGCTTACCCATAAGGTTGTGACCAGGTTTTAGAGCTTATGAAATTAAGGACAAGGTAAGACATCACTGTAATTACTCTTACCTTGTTCTGTTTTTTCTCATTCTTTTTTCTCTCCGTTTCAAGCATTGTGTGCAGATGTTTTACTTTGTCATCTAACTGACGATTTGTTTCTTCCAGTCCTTTGACAGCGTCCTAAAAATAAACAATTAAAAAAAAACCAAGACCACAACCTAAAGCAAGTTACTTTATTCATGTCTTTGCTTTTAGTACACAGACAGTTAACTGTTTTTTACCTTAAGCCCTGCAGTTTCATCGGAGAGAATGTCTTTTTGTTCTTGGGCCGCTTTCACAGATTCCTTTGCTTCCTTTATCTAAGGACAGAAACACCCAAACAGAACCAATGACTGCTGATGTAATATTCAATTGGCGAAGAAAATGCAAACATGCCAGTTGTTGTGTTGACTGTGCCATTAAACTAGTACAAGAAAATTAGGAAGCAAAGGACAAGAAGTTAGAACAATACCTTTTTATCATATTCTGATATCTTTTCTAAGATCTCTGTTTTTTCTTGCAGAAGGTTTTTAATCTTTTCAGCAAGTTGTTTTTCAGTCACTAGAAGGAAAAAGGAAAGCTTACAGTAACTCTGCTTCACACCTCAGGGAAATAGCATCAGAGCTATCACTGCTACGACTTTAGGGAACACTTTCAAGTAAGGACTAAAGTATAAGTCAGGATAGTGTCCAATTCCCTGGCCGTCAGCCCTTGCTGCAGAAGCCTAAGCATCTCCAGCTTTCATTTATAGTTAACACCACAAGAGAGCGAAGCACTGAACACTGACACAGAGCAATAGCTTTTGCATGCACTTCACAGAAGGTGGTCACAGAATGTGCTGCCTACACACAGACGAGGTATATTCAAGGGAAGAACTGGTAGCGAGGATGTCCACGCAGCCTCAGACTTGCTGTGACCCTCAGGGAGATGCAACACCTTCCCCAGCAGCCACATCTTTCTGCTACCTTCAGCCTGAAGGTTTGGTCAGAAATGACAATAGGAGAACCCTGCAAGGCCTACTGGGAACAGAGAAGAGACCATCAGCTAGCAGAAAGCTTCAGTAAGCCTCCAGGAACTGCACACCGATTTCCAACAGTCCTCAAAAGGGCTGGGACTGAGCAACAGTTCTTTCGGGATGTGCTCATTTCTAACCTAATTAAACAGGTCCCCAATTAACCCTTCGGACTCAACAAAAATCATTAACATCCTTAAGATTGTTTTACTGCTACTGATTTAAAGAATATTCAGACCAGTTCTTTCCAAGTCCTAAAGCATTCCCGCATCTGATCACTGCAAGCCCTGTTTGCCTCACAGCAAATCCTGCAGCACAAACAGGAAGCACTGGTTGTTCCAAACACAACCCACAGGTCCAGTGGCACCTGCTACTCCTCCTTCCCCTCCCACGTGAGGGCTCCTGGGCCACAGGATCCCCAGGTCTTCCCGCTCTGGGGAGAGGAGAGCCAAGCAGTGACTGATGAGGCACAAGATAGTTCTCAGCAGTTTAAGGTAGGCAGAAATCCCTGCATTAGCTTGGTTTCAAAATACTATTACTGACACAGAGAGGATAATATTATTTTATCTTTGGAATTTATAACCTATCTTCTAAAGCAGTTTTGTCACTGTAAATATTCCTCTACTTTGGATAAAGATTTTAATAAACAACATGGCCTTTATCACACTTGGGGAATATTTATTTATTCTTAAGCTTTGGGGGGAAAAAAACACCAGACGAGAGGATTAGATTTACGTTCCTTGTTTTTGGAGCAGGCTGAAAAGTAGCTTCTACGCCACTAATTTCAATGATTTCCCCCCTCCAATGACAATAATAGTTTTGCAGTATCTAAATGACCTTACAGATCATCAGTTCTACATTGATTATGTAGAAAGAAATTTCAATCTAACTCCAATGAAACTAGAGAGGAATGACTGATAAGTACCATTTGTGAGAAAGGAAGAGGCAGCGAATACAACTACTTCACATTTTAATTCTGAATTGTGAATTTCAGCAATCACCATACTTTGAATTGTAATTCTTCTCCATTCAGCACACTTTAATTTTATATACTTTAAGCTGGAGAAATGCTCTTGTAACATGTTAGCCTCAGATCTACATTTACAAGGCCTCTCCAACTGCACAGCACTCAGTGTCCCCTCAATCCAAAAAGGCAAGAGGAAGTAACTACTGCTTTTTCTGAGAAGCAACAAGCAAAAGCAGATCCACAGATAGCCAGAAAACCAAAACAGCCTCTACCCCACTACTATCACACCAGTAAACCAATGGATTGCATTTCTGTTAAGCAAAGTGCTGCTTTTCCTTGGCCTTTAATCTGCAGGTTTCTCCTAATGAAAACTTTATCAAAAGCAAATCTGAAGTCCTCTGAATCAAGTATCATCTACTGACATAGCTTACACCATAACCTTATGCTTAGCATTCTCTGTGAAAGGGAGTAATGATGAATACTTGGTCCTCTGAAACCATCTTCAAAACCTTTACATGCCAAAGCATCAAGTACATGGAAAAGCAGAGAAACATACCTTGATACATTCGACTCTTTACCTACAGAAGAGAATAGGAAAAAAAAAATCACCCATAAAATACATAATAAAAAATATTAATTTTTCCCATAAGAAAATGTCACCATTTATACGTGGATTTAAAAAGCATACAGAAAACACATCTACCGCTGCCAACAAGAGTGTTGAATAACACTACAAACAAGCTTAAGCTGTTTTCTAATAAAAGCTTCTAGGCTAATACCTTGTCCCAGGGCCTTAATAAACATCTGTTTACTCAGTCCCTAAAAAGACAGCAGTAACTGTCCACATTCAATTTGCATCCAAGAAAATGAAACCATTTTGCATCAGTCACGAACTTGAACACAAACAAACCCACTTTCACTCCAGTTCTGATCCTTCTAAAGCAACATGTTTGTATGACAGTTGTTCATTTTGAAATTAACACCATTACAAGAATTTCCGCAGCTTTATTTTTATGCATGTTAATGCTATTTTGCATTTGAAACTGACCTAGTGTATGTCCTATCAAAACTAAGAAAGGAAAAAAACTACCAATATTTTTTACAGATTCTATTTAGCTTCAGTTTATTTTTGTCAAACAAAAAATAGAGTATTCCACAGACTTCCAGACTATATCATCACCGGACAGCAGTAAAAGAAACCATCCTATTTAATTTTCATCGAAAATTAATAGGATGAAAATTAAATAGGATGGATAATATACTGGTATACTCAAATATACCGGTATATTTAAGACCTGGTGATGGTATTTCTCTCACACATTAAGTTATCCATGTAAGATAGAGGAGGACAAATTCAGGGCAAGAAGCAGAGTGGGGAAGGGGCTCTCCAGCAAGAATTAAGATCATGTGTTTAGGTTTCTAAATGCAGCACCTATAAACAGCTGGACAACATGACAGGAAAGGATTAACTGTGTTTGGGACACAGTCAGCAACAGGCTCAAGCACATGGAAGGCTTCTCGTTTCACAGATACACTGACCCTTTCCTCAGCCTTCTTGATTTACATCATACTCCTTTATTCTGTTTTTGAAACTGTCCCTTAATAAAACAAAAAAAATTAATAGTAATAACAGCTTACAGTAAACACCTACTAGCATGAAGAAAATTAAAGCTTACTTGAGGTGTAAGCCCAGCCTTTAGTTCACACTAATGCTCTAAATGGGAAAAGTGAAAACACGAGAGACTACATTTGCTTTGACCCCAGTGCTGCTGGAACAATTCAATCATACAAAAACCCCAACCACCTGGCAGTAAGTGAGGTCAGCAGGCTTGTGGGCATGAAGCGTACTCACTGAAAGGCAGGTTCTCCAGAAAATTATCACAATCGTGGCAACTCCCACTAAGGCAGTGATAATAACAGGCTCCCATGGTAGTCCATGGAAATCAGGCCCAGGACGTATTTCCTCAGGCAGGGTAGCAACCAACTGAAAACCAACAACATTGACAACTGTGAGTGTGTTTTTATTAAATACTCGGGACAAAAAACCAAAAGCCAAATACTTTTATCCTTCTCATAAAGCCCACAGAACCACCTATAGCTTTCTCACAGTTCTTCCGTAAACTCAAACCTCAAAATTACGAAAGCCACAAGGCGAGTCCGCCTCCTGCGCCCCAACTCAGAGGCCCCGAGTATCCGGGAGACACCTGTCAGCAGCAACCTGCTGGCCAAGAACAGCTACGCCGGGGCGGCTGATGCACACGTTACACCGCACCAGTCGTCATTCGATCCATCTCCAAATAACGCCGGAAAAAGACTGTGTGTGGGGGGGGTGGGGTGGGAACCAACACCCCCAAGGCAACGGCTCTGCGCCCGAACCTTCGTAGCGCTGGTCACAGGGCCCTATGTCACACGCCTCATCACACGCCCCGCAGCCGGCCAGAGAGCACCAACGGCTTCCAGAGGTGCGAGCACCGGGCGCGGCTCACACAGCGCTCGGAGGAGAAACGTCCCCGCCGCGGCGGACATGGAGAGGGGGTTCGGCTCCCCTGCAGAGCTCACCCCAGGGAGGAGCCGCTGCATCCGCGGGCACCCTCTGCCCCCAAGGCGGGAGGGCCAGGTGGCCGTCCCCGCCCGCGCCGACGCCT
>VXBZ01010303.1:120859-133913 GCA_013399135.1 Heliornis fulica | reverse complement strand
CAGGCACACGTCAGCCCAGTGACACCCCCCGCCCCCACCCCACCTCCCCAGCGCGCGTCATTGCCGTGCGCCGCCGCCCGCATGCGCGCTCGCGATCCCCGCCACTCACCAGCCGCAGGAGCTCCCGGGCTCTCCGTGAGGCGGCGTCCGGCTCCGGCTCCCGGCCTGCCGGGCCCCCGGCGCCCTCCTCGGGGCCTGGTGGGAGAGGGAGAGAGAGAGAGAGAGAGAGCGCGGTGTCACCTCACGGAGCGGAATGGCCGCAGCAAGGGTCCCGATCCTGCCCACCCCGCCGCAGCTCCTGCGGCCTCCAGGCGAGGCTTTGCCTTGCGACCCCTGCTCTCCAGGGGCAAAGGCCCTTCGAGGGGAGAGGGGTGTTCCACGGTCTGCTTTAGGAAAGGCAGTGCAGAAAGGGCCGCGGGTACTAAGTTGCTGTGCCAGGCCTGGCAGGCACAGCTTTAACAGCAAACCCACACGGAAGTCTATAGCACTGTTAGCACAGCATAAGATTTACGCCCCCTTCTCCCCTGATATGAAGCCTGCCATTCCATCCTCACTCTCCCTCCCCTTTTAACTGGTACTGCTGCCATTATTTCAGATTGGCAGGTTCAAATAACCATCTGCCTGGCTTCTTGTTACACTGAGAAATAGCTTCTGTGGTCCACGGTCACACAACTGCCCTATTTCTTCCCAGCACCTTTAGTAGTCTTCACGGGAATTCCTGGCAAACATCATTCAACCACCTTTAACCTCAAGTTACCACAAAGAAATGGAAGACGGTCTAAAATACAACTTAACATCCAACTGCTTAACCACATAAGTAAACCACCTGCCACTTAAAACTCATTAGGTATCTTTAAATGCAACCTACGGTTTCCCTCAGCTGTTCCAGAGAGCCTGGCTATGGGGATGGTACAGTACACAAGTAGCCTACAAAAGCTAAGCAAGATGCGCCTGAGTTTTGTCTAAATGCTCAGTAAAGACAGATTTTTTTAAGCATAATCAGAGGTGAATGCACAACAGCAAAGCTGAGCTTAGTACAGAGAACAGTCAAAAGCAGTTTCGTGCCAACACAGAGCTGGGAAGATGATGATAACAGGATCCCTCCTTGGCATAACAATGAGTCAGCACACTTGCTCCAGAGGGAGAAGGCTTCAGCAGAAGTCAAATTATCTCTTTACTCCAACAAACACTTTTAGCCAGAAATTACTGATCTGCTTAAAGAAAGCTACGGTTCACCTTTCCTGGAAAGTAACATAGTCCAGTCACAGGGTAAGAGAACAAAAAGAGAGAGCACATGATTCTATAGAATAGTTAAGACTGCCAGTTGCCCTGCAAGGAAGAGTAAACCTGGTCTGACGGTATGCTTCCAGTCATTTTTGCTCTTTAACCACTACCATACCGAGACACAGTCCACCAGCCCGAGCACAGAGCCCTGACTGACACTTATGGGAGCGCTCTTCCTATTTCTAAAGAGCAAAAAGGCGGCAGAATCACCTCTCCACCTCTCTGCTGCGACAAGCAGTAGCCAGACAATGCTGCCACTAGAGGGACGGTAACGGATTAGTGAAATCCATTAGGATTACAGCAGCACAACGCACACTAGAGGAAAACCTTGGTATTTACCTAAACCCCAATCATCCACGCTCCTCTTTAAAAACAAAAGAGCAAAACAAAACGGTTCTAAAAGGTTACCTGAAGCAGTATCTTCTCCGGCACTCTGTCCTGAAACAACTGACCCAAAGGAAGTATCTTCCAGCAGCAGCGATTCTCTTTCACTATCATACCCTTCTTTGGCTTCTCTATTATCCGATACCTTTGTCTCCTCAAGCTCAGGTGGAAGATTAACAGCCCTCTCCTCCTCCATACGCTGCTCTGGCCTTTTATCTTCAAGCTCCTTAAATTTCTGATTGTTGTCATCAATGGCGTTTGGTTTTCTGATGTCATTTTCAGCCTCTTGTGCGCCATCTATGACAGGGAGACATGAATTAAGTGCTGAGCCAATCTGTACTTCTTACCTGCAGCTGCCTTCAGTGAAATGCTACTTTTAAAAACTGTAAAGAAAGATTTGTCAAACACTTCTATGAATGCAGACAAAAATGTGATGATAGGGACACCCAAGATTTTAGGTACATGGATTTAGTGACTGAACTTTGCACTGATCACTGGATCTCTCATAGTTATATGCAGCTAGTTCAGAAAAGAAACCCAAACACCCAAACCCCTGCTCCACTCTAAATGCTCCAGAAAATTCAGCACATTAGTATATGTTAATCCCTATTTCTTGAGATGAAGAGGTATAGACATGACCATTTAGCTATACTCATGCACAGATCCCCCTTATTTTACACAAAACCTGGCCCATGAGGACAGACATGCTGAGCTCAACATTTTCTCTAAGGATTTGCCCCAGGACACCCATCACAATGTAAAAAAAAAACAAAAAACCAACAAAAAATCCCAAACCAAACAAAACCCCCAAAAGCATTATAAATAAGCAAAACCACAGTAGATTCCACAGGGACTTTTCTTAAAAGGCCCTGATCTTTAAGCTTCTCTAGGTACCACAGCATTCCTTATCTGGTATAGGGTTTTACTTCCATTTCATCTATTTTTTAACTGGTTTTACATCCCACCTAGTACGTGCAGCTGATCATCTTCCTGTTCTGGAATAGATGCGAGTGGGACACTCTCACTAGCAGACGAGTATTTACTCCTTAAAGAATATATTAATTCTTGAATATCATCCATCAGTGCGCTCTCCTCATCATACAAATCCATCTCTTTCACCACCTCCTCTTTATTTTCTGCCACTCGGGAATCCAGAATTTTTCCTACAACATCCATAATCCTTGATTCTGAAAGCTCAAGTATCTGGTCCAAAGCTTTTTCTTTGTCTTCGTTATTATGGCTTGCCCTCCAGGCAAGCTCCATCTCTACCTTCATGTCGTGAAACATGGCTTCTATCCTAACCACATGCTGAAGCCCGAGGTACTTTTGTAGACGTATTACACGCCGTACATCAAGAAAATCTCTGATTATTGTGAGCCGCTTCACAGAATCGCTGAAATCGGTAACAGTGTCATTTGTGGCTTCGGAGCTGTCAGCAGGGCTGGCAGATTGCCAGTGGTCATTTCTTGTCACCTCTACCGAGTCCTTCTGTGAGATGTCCTCTGGGAGGTGATCTTTCCTTTGGTTTAAGTCATCGTTGTCTTCTGTGTCAGGAGAGTAGAAGTTATGTTCTTCCACAACTGATGGCTCCTCAGATTCAGAAGACTCATCATCATCTTCCATTACATTTTCCATCTCAGGCAATCTAGCATTTTCACTCCCTGGTACATCAACTTCTTTGTTCCCAGTCTCGCTTGCATCCTGTGTGCTGACTGGCTTTTTAGCCTCCTTAAAAAATGAGTTTGTTTCCTGTCCCGCTTTGGAAGTAGGATTTGCAGTTCCCAAAACAGCTTTGCTTAGTACTTCTAATTCGGGGTTTGCACTTTTAACATTTAGCATGTCACCCTGCACATTTGCAGCCCTTGCCTGTGACAGCTCAGCACTTGCAGCATTCTCATCTTCCAGTAGCTCTTCCTCTGCTTGTTTCAGGTCAGGATCCTCTTCAGCATCTGGCTCTTCAGATGGCAATTCTGGTCTCAGTGTTCTTTCTTTAGCTAAGTTTGTTCCAAGATTTCTGTCTGGATCCACATCCTTAGTACGAGCAGTTCCTTGCCGAGTAAGATAGTCTGTATTAGTATTCTGTGTAGTGCTCTTTGATTTTTCTTCAGGGAAACTTTTCTCAGTGCTTTCTTCAAATTCTGTCATCTTGCCAAGGCTTTTTGAAAGCTCTTCTTTCATATCTGCCTCTGAATACTCAGTCTCAATTTCCCATGGGCTGGGTAGCTCCTCAGTTCCTCTATGGCCTGGATCTCCCACCCCTGCAGGGATTTCTTTCATGTGTCCTTTTTTTATTTCATGTTCTTTGTTAATAGAGGTGGTTTTCTGATTTTCATGATCAGTCTCCCCTGTTTGTTTCAAATCTCCTTCATCTCTTCGAAGTTCTTTCTCTACAGCAGGCTTTTCATGGTCGAGTTTTTCTTTCAAGAGGTCAGTATCTCCTAAGTCATTTTGAGATGAGTTTTTTACCTCTTCTGCTGATTTGGCTGGAACGCTAACAGAAGGCTTGTTCTCACCTTTTTCCTTCTCCTTTGTTTTCTCCCATAGTTTTTTGGGCTTTGAATCATTTCCCAAGTCCTCTTCCAAAGTGGTGCCATCCTCAAACTTTTTCTCATCTTTCTCCATTTGAACAGAAGGCACTCTTTCTGGAATTTTGTCACTATCACCAACATGTAGATTTAAAGCATCCTGTTTTTTATTAATGAATGATTCAGACTGCAGATCATCTCCTGGACTAGGCAAAACATGAGGATCAGGCACTGTACTCTTCAGCTCTGCAGTATGCAACTCAGTTCTGTCAGCTGTGAGCTGCTCTTCAAACAGGTCAGATTTGTTTGGTTTTATTTCTGAACCTAGATCACCTGTACCTACAGGTTCCTTCCTAGGGATTTCTTCAGAAAGATCCTCTGGTTGAGTTGTTGTTGGTGCTTCTCTTCTGCTGATTAGGATCTTCTCATCCTGTTTCTTTTGAGTTTGTTTAGATTCAGGCCTGTCCATACTCTCACTGTCACCTGGCTTCCTGCTTTCACTGAAGGCATCCTTCAGAAATAATACATCTGAATAGGTTTCTTCCTCACTGTCTCTTTGGTTATCTAGCTGTGTAGCACCTTTTGCATCCTCATCAGGTTCATGAGTTAGTGACTCCACGTCACTGTTTTCATCATCTTCCAAATGTCCTGGGAATTTTTCTTCCTCTGCCATAAAAGACAGCAAAGGGATTTCTTCAGTCTGATCTGCAAAGTCTAGCTCCTCCTCTGTATCATGAGCATTAATGCTCAAACCTTCATTAAAATCATCTTCCACTGATGTAACAAGGTGAGTCATTTCATCATCTGATACAACAGCATCAGCAGTTGAGCCAAATTTTGTTTTCAAGTTCACAGAGAGCTCTCTGTTTAAAAGTGTATAGGCATTGACTTCTTCATTCTCTTTGTCAAGTTGACTGGTTTCACCCTGAGGAATACTAGTGTTTTTGGTATTTTCACTTTCTAGCCCTTTTAGTTTTCCATGTAGTGCTCCTTTCAAGTGCTCGTGTGCAGTGTTATCTCCCTGAGAGTTTTCCTCATGACTACTGACACTGGAGTCTCCCCCAGTATTTTCAGTTCCTTCTCTTAGAGAACTGTCAGCTTCCTCTATCATAGCGAGGACTTCCTTGTCATCATCATCTTCTGGACTTAGCTCATCTGTCTCCAAAGCATCGAACCGCTTTATGGTACCAGCCTGTTCAATCCCTTCATCCCTTTCAATCCCTTCAGCTGGTTTTGTCCCTGGATCACTTGATGCAGTTTCTGCTTCATTTGCTGCCTTGTCTCGCAACGACTTCAAAAGCTCATCCACATTGTAATTATCAAAATCATCCCTTCCACCATCAAAGCAAACAAAGTCTGTTTCCTGAAAAAAACAAAACATCAATATGTAGTTGCAAATATTTTTTGCTTTATTACAGCAATGACACAAAATCCATTTGGTTGACTGAGACAGAGATGTGCGGCAGCAAAGTGAGTTATATGAATTGTACAGAATTAACCCCTTTAGTCCTTAACTTGATGAAATTGGAACTTTTTCCAAAGGATTCAGAAACCTAAATAAAAAGCTTATGACTTCCTCCTAGTGAGGAACAAATTGGAAGTCAGCAATGGAGCCGACGATGGTATCCATTACTCATCACATATATCTTGAATTAAGAACAATATATTGCTGAATGCTAGCGAGAAGAAAAACTTTGATAAGCTCGTCTGTGACAATGTCTCCTAGCTAGTCTCTCACAAAATGAGGATGACCTCCAAGCAGGAGCTGCCTGTCACACAATTTCTGAAAAATAAACAGCAGCACAACCCACTGAACACCATTTCAAGGGTCTGAAGCTGCATCCACAGGCAGATCTTAGTCCCACAACTCTGGAACTACTAGCTGTAGTTCCATGTGCACGAAAGTGCATGAAAGCAGTTTACATGTGTAAGGCTTGAAGGACCAATTCTAGAATCAGAGGGCTAAGTCTATCAGGTTTTGTTTCTGATAGCACTTTAAACTTTGAAAGTTTGTGAAAAGAAACAACCGTGAAAACATATCAAAGAGCCTATGTGTGGGCTGGCCAATGCTGTTTCGAGAGCTCAGTCCAAACAGATTTTGTTAGAAGAACCCATCAATATTCAAGAAGATAAAGATAAAGACAAAAGGCCACATTTTGGGCTGATGCTTACACATCCATCCACATATGTGTCTGCACAGTCATTCTACCCCACAACAGATGTGTGTCCCTGCACATTTGTATCTATTCCCTAAAGATCACTGAAATTCCCATTCTCCTCCTCAGGGATTTCACTGAACGCCAATGTAAAAAACAGTAAGAAGCTCAATTTAAAAATAAAAAATAAGACTTACCTCTGTTGGCATTTCTAGCTCCTCATTGGAATAATTATGATTTATTTCAAGTAAATCCTTTGGAAAATATCCAAAATCGCTTCCAACCTACCAGAAAACAAACAAAAAGCAGTAAAGGAGCTTTAAGAACCATGTTAAAATCCTAATTACAGACACCAGCAGCAAACATGCCAAACTCAAGTATTTCTAACTGAAGTTTAAAACAGTGAGTAATACAAAAAGATCAGCAATAGCCTGTTTATGCAAGAGCTTTCACTCAGGTTTTATACCTACATTGCACAACACCCTTGTGAAGTTGGTATGTTTCACTGCTCATGTTTTACAGCCTGACTTGCAACAAATTATTAGAAGAGTCAGGAGTGAAGCTTGGCATTTTGGCTCATGTGTTTTAAGTGCTATTGTGCACTCTCACTGGCACCACACATGCCCCAAGTAATTTCTCAAGCAGTAAGCAGAAGAGGATCTCTGACTAAGATGATTTACATCCATGCACATTATAGCCTGATATATGCTCACTATGTAGCTTAAAGAAAAAAAGAAAATTCTTAAAAGTACATTTCAGGAAAATGCAAAATTGTAGCAGAGGTAATAATTTATTTTAAAACCTGTGTGGAAAACATACTGAATCCACAAATGCATTGTTCCTCTTCAGTGACTAATAGAAGCAAAGATCAGTTGCAGATGGCTATTTTCAAGTAAGTCAGTGTGCTAAGCCAAGGCAAACAGTGGAAGACAAGAATCACTCTTATCCAGTTAGCGATAAGATCTACACAGTAATGCTCTTGCTTGAGAGTTCTCACAACTGCTGTCAAAAAGCCAGTATTAATAGCATGCTATCACTGCACAGATTAGATAATCAGGTAATTAGAGCCTCATGGACACACCTAGAAAGGTACAGAGTTCCTAGAAAGCTAAAATATTCAGGAGGAAAAAAACATTTCTTCAATGTTTTGTTACAGGACTGACATCAGTCCTGTAACAAAACATTGTCAGGAAACAGACAGGTGAGTCTGCTTCCTGACTGAAACAGACTCACCTGTCCTGAAGTTTTCCGAATTGACAATGGCATAAATTTTGGGGGGGTTTATCTAGTGAATATGTACTAATACCCGTTGCTGTTATGGAAGCAAAATAAGCACTGATATATTAAGAGGCTTCCTTTAAAAAAAAAAAACAAAACAGAAAAGCCAAACCCAAAGAACAAAACACAAACCGAAAAACCAAAGCCCAAATCCAAACCCCACCTCTTATTCAAACCTTACCTTCCATAGCCGTTAAACCTAAAGTTGGTTCTATATATATAATAAATGAAGCCTGTTACCTTCTCACCTTTTCTAAGCACAGAGATACACTTTGATGGAAAAGATTTAATGTATGCAGGTTTATTATTAGGAGTGGGAAATTAAACTAGACAAATGAAAAGCTTGTCCTTGTGCTCTGGTTTTATACTAAACTGGCCTGCTTCTCTATGAAATCTAGCCTTAAACGATTGTTCTGAAAACAAAAGCCAAAGCTTCAATGTAGCCTCCTTAATCTCCGTGACTACCATTATAATTAGGCATCACATTTTGGAACTCATTTAGTGTAATCCAAGCTGCTGACCATACAAGTCCTCCACAGTGACCACTTATGTGGTTTACGAGCCATACGGGAACAGCATGCCCAAAATTTCATCTGCTCCTCTCCCGACAAGTCCTCTCTTGTAAGAGAAAAAAATGCCCCATTGTTCAAATAAAAGAAACAGTCTTCTTTCTCTGCAGACTTGATAGTGTAAAGGCATTAGAATGCCAAGTAAATAAGGGAGAAAAAAGTGCATCCTCCTGTCCATTCCCTTCCCAGCTAAAGTGCCATGGGCGGACAAAACACGTAGCTGTGCGTGCAGCATCTGTGCCCACATGCAGCAGCCAGCTGCAGCGATTCACTGACCACCACCAACCCAGAAACCAGCTTCTCGTACCACCTACCTCAGTGACAGAGAACAGACAGCTGTGAAACAAGATGTTCAACTGGGTTTTAGACATAAAGCCCACATCCCTAAAGCACAGGCATCGCAGGTAACTAAAACTGCAGGAGATTGGTCAAAAAAGGGCTTTGGTTTGATCTGCCCTTTCTGATTGCTGGTGATGTTAAGGAAATGCAGAAACAACAGGAACAAATTCCCTTATCCTCTGGGTCCTCAAGATATGTTCCACCTTCCTGTCTTACCTTAAATTTACCCCTCCTGTCTTCCTTTCCACTACCCTATGTATAGGACTCAAAACAACCACCCAAAAAGCCCACGATCTGCAGCCAAGTCCATTTCTTGTAATATGAGGTCAGAAATAGTTTTCTCAACCTTAGTTTTAGATTCATTTTAGACCAGAAAAGGGTGCAGTGTGTGTGTGTAAAAGTCAAGTATTTCCTCAGAGCTGAGGTATTTGTGAAATTCATAACAAAATCACTAATGAATAATGGTCACAGAATGTTGACCAAGCATTTTGCTTTATTAATGAGGTTTAGACAGCTCTGCTAAAAACTGTCTGTCATATAACATATAGAAAACATGTAGCTAGGCTCCAGAATTTTTTCACATGGAAAATACAGAGCTCAGTGCAAGTTCTGCAAGTAATAAAGTAAACAAGACTGGGGTCATAAAGTAAAGGATTCTGTTCAAATACAGCATGTTTGTGAGCATAAGAGAAAAAAATTTAAGAAAATCAACAATGGTTTGAAAAGGGCATAGTGAATTAGAAAAGCAAATGCAAATAGAGCCCAGACCCAACTGCCACAGATATTTTAGCCTTGGTGAAGGTCTTCTTTCTTATCAAATAATCTCCCCTCGGGTCAGAAATACTATTATATTCCTCACAGCTCCTCAAAATCAATTTCAGGATTAGAGCCTGTATTTACAACTTGTTTGAAATAAACCCCAGTTTGCAGCAGTCAAAGCTTCTCATCCACACATTCCCCTAACCTCCCTGCCCATCTAAACATCAGAATACCAGTTATCCCTTCACTTCATCATTTCCATTATGCCCTGATACTTTCCCCCAAAATTTTGGGGAATGGGAATAGGTGGTAGGGTAGATGCACGAGCCCAAACAACACACTGGAGCACACAAAGTCACGCCACGAGATCCCAAAAGGGCTGCAGCAGAAAGTAACATGCCTTCCATTGGAATCTGTTTGATTGCTGACCTCTCTGGGCAGCCTGGTTTTAATTAGCAAGCAGCATCCTCCCCCTAGCTCCAGAACTGCTCACAGCAGGCACGGCTGGCCTGCGTAAATCAAGCTGCCCAGCTGAATCTGGCATGGGCAGTCTCGTTGCGTGAGAGACACCCCAGCACTACCTGCAGGTCAGTGCCAGGGTCAGACATGACAGCACCCTGCTCAACACGCAGGGGTAGGAGTCTCCGACCCCTCCGCAGCACTTGCAAACTGGTTGTTGCCGTATTACGATTAATGCAGAAACACTGAAACCAGGGAGGGGATATTCGTAAGGACTGAAAGAGTCATCAAGCATTGGAACTGTCTACCCAGGGAGGTGGTTGAGTCCCCGTCTCTTGAGGTGTTTAAAAGACGGGTAGTTGCGGTGCTTGAGGACATGGTCTAAGGGTAGACTTGGTGGTGGTAGGTTAATGGTTGGACTGGATGATCTTAGGGGTCATTTCCAGCCTTAAAAATTCTATGATTCTATGATTCTATGACCAGAGCCACCAACTGAAAGGAATAGCTTGTCATCACCGCCCTGAAAGGAACACAGAAAATAGCATAATGCTGTTAAAAAGCGACAATGAATAAAATGGAGCTCTGCAATTCTTTTACATCTGCTTGCTTCAGCTTCTACTTGTTAAACTCAAAGCAAACATCCTTTTCAACTTGGAGACACACCTAACTGTAGCATGAGCCTCCTATCAGTGAAGAGTTAAACTGAATATTAACTCTGCAATTACCTTAAACCTGCCGTCTGATCTTGCAGCCTGCACTACACCTTGTTAGAAGATGCAAAACCGGCCCCATGTTGCTACCCTGTGTCTCAAGAACTGGCAGCCCTGGAAACCTCTGCTGGCTAATTAAGCAGATTATTTATGGTACAGTACATGTCAGAAGGGAATTACCAGCATGATACAATTATAAACTCTTCTTTAACCACATGCTGCAGTTTTTCTGCTCTCTGTATCATTCTAATTGGATTCAGCTCCTGCTGAGAGCTTGCCTGTCTACACCCAGTCTGAACAGGTTACAGAAAGTGATACATCCTGCTTTCCACTAAACCACTGGTCCCACCGTCACCACCCAGGTGTGGCTTCCAGCAGCCTACACCACTACCACAGGAGATTGTCTGCTCCTTGTAGAAGTTGTAGAAGACTAGTATAAAAAAGGAGATTGAAGTGATCTGGACACAAAGTATTTAAGAGATAACAGCTACTAGGTCTGAGCAACCTCCAGACTACCACCATTTTCAAAGGAAATCCACCAAAACTGCTTTTCCTCCATGGCAAATCAGTTCTGCTTCTGTCAGGCACACAAATATGGTGTCCGCTAGGCACATAAATACGGTGTTTATCATGAAAGCCAAGAAGAGTTAAATACTTACATGTACCGAGACCCTCCTTTCCTGTTAACCCTCTTGACTTCCCAGAGACTACAAGGACTCAGACAAGACCACTACACTGCAAAATGCTAGAATGTGTTACTGAAACTGGAAGACAGGTATTTTAAAAATTGAATTTACCTTTTTTTTTGTTGTTGTTAAGTTCTACTACTTCGCCCCCCCTTCCCCTAGCAACTCATATAGCATACAGCTAAAATAAAAAGATGGAGACAGCAGACAAACGTTAGGAAGAGAAACACAACAAAAACACACGCATGGAATGATTTTTGGCAGGATTATGCAGAGCACAGGATGAAACCACGGCAAGGCTACACACAAGCACAGGCTTAAGCCTCCCTAGATGGGAAGGGAAGAGATGGGCCATCCCTTACAGTGCTGCAATGGAAAGCTTTCAACACAAAGGCAGTTTTCTAACAGTTTTTAGCACACATTAGCGTTGCTGATTTTTCACAGCACTTAATGCCTTTGGTTTGATCAAACGGCATCTCTGGTCTCAAGACAAGACAGCACTCATTGCATTACTTTGCTATGTTCATAACCCTAAGTGTTCTCATATGAAGAAAAAAAATAAATATTGCCAACAGAAAGCACCACAAAACCCAAACAGAACGAATGCTTTACAGTACTTACACTTCCAGCCCAGAGTTCTGTTGATTTTCCTATTAGTTTGTAATATACATACACCGCTTCTCCCTTCTTAAAGTTTACAAAGCGACAGTCTGGGCCTTTAAAATCCTGCATCGCCTTCCCTCGACACATTAACACTGTCCAGGCAAAACAAAAAGCAGAGTATTAGTTGTAAAATAATAATAATAAAACCACTTCCATGAAAGGGGCCTTTGCTAACTAAAACAAGACCTCCCTACCGCACCAGTTTCCTATTTTCTGAACTGGTTCAAGAGATAAGAATTTAAGTGGAAGCGTAACTAAAACAAAAAATTAGATTTAAGAATAAATATGTGAACTCGCCGATGGAGGCGAGCTTGAGGATTACATTTCAGAAGCACATGATAAAGCTAATTATTAGCGTTAAATTAGACGGACTGAAAGATGACATCTGTGCCCTAGCCAATCAGCCCAGAAATTACTGGGCGCACAGCCACCACCCAGAGCGCGGGGCTGCTAGAAGAGGGGTTCGCGGGGGGAGGACACACACCCCCACAGAGCACCCAGAACAACCACCCCAGGAGCTGTGGGGATCGGAAAACTTGACGCAAAGGGGAGGAACGGCCGTGCTTCCATCCTCCAGATCGCGCGCTGTTTCCGTGCCAGATCCAGGGGGACTTTGGGAAATGCCCCTGCAGGCATGCGACGTTCCCATCTTTCCCCGTAACGAATTCCCGGGGGCGGGGGGGAGCGGCCTCTCGACCTCTGGTTCTCCGCCACCCCCAGCCCTCCTCCCTCCCCCGAGTGCGGCGCGTCCCCGCCGCCTCCACTCACTGCTGCACTCGGTGTCGGCGCAGCGTTTGCGCTCGGCGAAGCGGCGGCCCAGGTCGGGCCCGGCGGCGGCGCAGATGAGGGATGGCGGCGGGGGAAGGAGCAGTAGCAAGGCGAGGAGCAACCGGGGGTCCGGCGGTGGGGCTGCGGCCATGTTGGCGAGCGGCGGGGAGGGAGCAGACACGTCAGCAGCGCCGGCGGGAGGGCGATGTGGCGGGGGAGGGACGGGCTCAGCCCGGCCCCGCCGCCACGGTAGGAGGAGGGCAGCGCCCCCACCCTCCCTCATCCCGATCCCGCCCCCACAGAAATGGGACCCCGACCGCCTGCATGAGGGAACAGTCCGGCTCTTATCACGCCCGCCCCTAGCAGAGGCGCTCTCCCCACCCTGGAGGAATGAGAGGAAAGGTCCTGCCCCTTATTCGTGCTTATTAATGGCGGTTTTCTCTCACAGCGGACCGCCGAAGTAACAAGAACGAT
>VXBZ01010303.1:34787-117936 GCA_013399135.1 Heliornis fulica | reverse complement strand
CTTCCTCGGAAAACTGGACTTTACACATACCAATACTCAGTGACAAAGTCGGTTGCCAGAAGAGATTTAACAAAACACACTTCAACGCAAGCTTGTCCAGACCAGATCCTGTGGTTGAAACAGATTTGGAGAATCCGGATACTCTGTGGAGGCCCACAAGTGATACTATTGCTCTACAGTGCAAAAGATTTTGATGCAAAATCCTTCTCTTCTGTAGAACACGATGTTCTAAAGTACAAACTGACAGAAAGCACTAGCACAGCTAATAGAGTGACACTTNGCCCGGCTCTGCTCCTCACCCGGGCTCACAGCTGAGACAGTCAAGAGCTCCCACAAGACACCCCCCCACCCCGATACCCACAGCCACGCTACGCTGAACCCTAAAGGCGAATGGGAAGCGGGCAACCGGCCAGCCCCTCTACACCCGGTGCAGCGGCCTAACCTGACCCCACCTATCTACCCCTTCACTGCGCAGGCGTGCGAGAGTAAAAACTGCCTTTTCAATCATGGTCACGACGTTGTCCGACTTCCTCAATGCGCATAAGCGAGGTTGATTTTTTTCCCTCTTCCGCCATGGCTTCGGTCGCGTCATATTTCTCGCGGCGCATGCGCCTACCGAGAGGGCTGCGCTAGCGCCGCATGCGTCCCTTAGGCCTGGCCGTTTGCGGTGTGAGCGCGGCGGTGGATCTTAAAGCGAGGTCCGGGCGGGTTCGGCTCGGTGTGGTGGGGTCAGGCCAGGCTAGGCCGCGGTGTTGAAGATAGTCGCTGCCTGCTCTCACTGGACAGAAAGGAGGTGACAGACTGCCTGTGAAGCCATAGATAGCTGCGAGGAGGAGGAGGCGGCGGCGGTGGTGGTAAAAAGCCCTGCCGTGCTGCCTGCCTTGCACCTGCCCTTCCTGCCACCGCACTTTTACTTGCCGGGTAAGGGCGGGCTTGCCCGGCCGCGGTCTCGACTACTCCTGTTCGTTCCCACCCTCCCGGCGCTCTCCCCCTCCGGTACTGAAGGAGGAGCCCCGCCTGCTGTGCCTGGGGCCGGTGAGGTCGGTCTGCGCCCTCCTTTCGCGGTTCTTCGTCGCTGCCCCGCCGAGGAGGTGATTTGGGCTCTCAGTTCCCCTTAGGTGCGGCGTGTGGGCGGCCCGCTGTGCAGTACAGCGAGGACTGATGACCGCTAGTGAAAGCGTTTTGGGCGCAAGACCGACTCGGGAGCTTTTTGTTTCAGAACAGCCGAGTTCACATCACGTCTGTCCGTGTCAGGCGTCTTATCATTCACTTGTCTAGTAGCACTCATCTACCTTAGCCGTGATACTTTTTTTTTTTTTTTTAATTGTGTTGCGTTAACTGGGTTTTATTTTTCTAACACTTGGAATCTGTGAGGTTACAAATAGGTGTGAAGAACCTGTGGTTAGGTTTGTAAGAGGTAATCTTGTACGATGCCTGCTAATAACAAAGGGAGATGCCCAACCTCTTGTCAGTGGCCTGTGGGGACAGGACAAGGGGCAATGGTCACAAGTTGGACCACAGGAAGTTCCACACTGATGTGTGGAAGAACTTCTTCACAGTAAGGGTGATGTAACACTGTCACAGGCTGCCCAGGTGGGTTGTGGAGTCTCCTTCTCTGTAGATACCCAAGACCAATCTGGACACTGACCTGTGCGACCTGCTCTAGGGAACCTGCTTTGACAGGAGGCTGGACTCAAATGATCTCTCGAGGTCCTTTCTACCCATGCAATTCTGTGATTCCATAATAAGACTGCTTCAGGCTATCTGAGTTACATCTTTGCACACAGCATCCAGGTAGGAGGTGGTTTGGTGAGCTCCGCATGTCCTTCACAGAAGGCTCCTACAGTTTAAGCGTTGGCATACAGCCATGAGCTTTAAACTGATGTGTGAATGAGGCTTCAGTTTTGTGCTGTAACAGGAGTTGAACTAGTATCCATGTAAAAAGGGTGACTTCTTTCTAGTACTTTCTTGTACTCAAAAAAGGATAATTCTCTACACTTCTGTTTTTATGTGGAAATTTCTTACCCTTTGCTGTTGAAATGGCCTGTTGTACCTGTGTACGCAAATCTTGCATGGTGTGGTCACAGACTTTAGCTGAAGGTTAGCAATTGGTTGCCAAAATATAACACACTGTGAAGTTATCGAAGCACCATGGCCTTATAATTCCTGAAGGGCAGTAGTGTGTAATAGCTGCCTCTTCACTCTTTCAAATTGTTCACAGCTGTGTGCTGCTTGTGGAAAATGCCATTTCATATGTTACTAGCTTTTGCCAGTCTTGCCTCCTGGCTGAGTAGTAGGTGAGTTTAGCTTCAAGACCTGTAGCTTAAGATCATTTTCTGTAGCATCAGAGTGATACTGAAATGGTGGGGGCATTCTTAACTGAGTAAGAGTTTTGACAGTTGTGGGCTTTTAAAAATATTTTTTGTTTGTTTATTTAGCACCTTCCCATGAACACAAATTGAAGTTCAGTAAGAGCAAGGAAGTGTGCTTAAGTTTCATTCAGGATGCCATGCTACAAAAGCAGTGGAAAAGGGCTGCGGAGTTTCTCACCTTCTATGCTGAGTCACTAGAGAAAGACTTTTCTACAGCACACGTGGGTCCATCGGAGGTAAGCAAGAGTCCCTACTGCAGTTCTTTTGTAGCTGAAAAAATATTTGCAGAGAAGCATCTGTAGTACTTCACGTCCAACATTTGTCTTCATTAACTACTTCTAGGCCTGACTTTTTTTTTTGTAATTAAAAAAACAGTTGGAGCTTAGACCTGAAAATTCATGTAACTTTTAGAAATTAAACGAGCTTCCTGAAAGAAAAAGAAAAAAACCCCAAAAACAGAACCAAAACAAACATTGAAGCTTTCAAAAACAAATAACCAACTATTTTGGTGCTGGTGTAGAAGCTCTTGGATGGCAGATGTCAGAGTGCACCAGATCTCATTATTGTAGTGCTTAGAGGCAACATGCTCTCTGTTTTTTCACCAAAAGTCTGCCTCTCCACTTGCATCCCACTGCTGTGGGTTTTAACTAGGCTTGCTGGAGCTTGTGTTCTGCTGATATCTCACTTTCTTAGGCGTGGATAGTCTGCAGTGCTGACTTGTGTTTTTCCTGCATGGTCACTGCTCTGGAAAAGTTCTCTGGACTGTCTTTGTGAGGTTGTTTGGGGGTGTGTTTTTTTTTTTTTTTTTTTTTTTTGTTGTTGTTGCTTTGTTTTGGTAGATGTTTTAATATATAGGCCCTTGATACAATAGATAAAAACTTGGCTTGGTATAAGTGAGTTCCATCAGGAGCATATCTTTGAAAAAATTGTCTTAATGTAGTCTTCTAAAATGTAAAAGCAGTAAAAATGTTTGCTACTGTTATGCTATCAGAATTGGTTTGAGAGTTAGTGGCTTTTTTAGGTCTTTACCAGCTTTTCCAGTACTTAAAAAAAAAAAAACCAAACAAACCCCCCCCAAAAAACCCCAACAAACCAAACCTACTAGCAAGTACTGAGATTGAAGTGGGAAGAAAGGGATCAGAGTTGTTAAATAAATGGAGTACTTGAGCACGTCTGTCCTGCTGGTATATCTGGTTACATTCTGTAGGCAGACATTGAAAACACATGTGTGTAGATGGGAAAGCAGGTCTAATTGGAAATAATCTTCACTGCTAAGTTCAAAGAATTATGTATACCTTGCCTTTCAGTGGAAATATATCAAAGGGAAACACATGTTTTCAGTAACTTTGTTCAAACTTCTGGCAAATGTAGTTTTCATAGGTTTTGCTGGAGTGATGCATTTGTAATGAGCAATTGTGAAGCAGCTGCTGAATGATTGTAAAATACCGTTAAATTAATATCTAGATGACTATAGCAGTAGTATTAGTAGCTATTTACTAGTTGCTAATAGTAAGTATACTAATAGTTAAAATTAATACTGTCAATATATTAATGCTGTATTTGTAATTCAAATGTTTTGCGTGTAGTTACAGTAGTTACAGGTTCCTGTATACATGGAGACTGTTCTCACTCTTTGTAGTAAAGTTATCCTGTAATCTTTCTTTCCATTAATAGATGATTTGGAGAATAGGAAGTGAAATTCTGTACCATCATTCCTGTAGCAGCATAAAAGAGTTCAATTCTTTCATACAACAGATGAAAACTTTAGGAATAAGAAGGTATTTGAAGGTGAGTGTACTTTATGCAGTTGTGATGATTTTCCACGTGGTTTATCTGAATGCCTGGGTATTAGTTTCTGAACTTTCCTGTCTTGGAAGACTGTTATGGACAACAGTGTGAAAAAAAGTAACTCAGATGTACTATCTAATTGCAAGATAATTTAAGGGTTATTCTCTATCTAACTATATTTTTGTGTATTATCACAGGTGTGCATTGTAACACACCTATTACAAGTGCTTAGGTCCTACAATCTTCTGATTTGAAACAGTTCAATTATTTTATGCATGCCCCAGTCTGTTTCCAGTTCTTAATTTGGCCACTGTGCTCCTGACTAAACAGTTGTACTTAATTTTGCTGCTGTTATGAGCTCACTTTAAGTAGCTAATTTGTATATAAAGCAGTAGGGCTTTTGTGTAACCCAGTTGTTGGGTTATTTTTATAGTGGTGGCTCATTAAAACCTATATTGTTTTGCTTTCCTTGACTGTATCTCACTTGCAATAGTGCTTCTGTCTCGTACTGTTGTATTTGGTCAAAACCGTCGACAAATGTTCCATGCTAGAGCTGACTGAAGGTTTAGGCTTCTGTCCAGTGCTTAAGCAGTGTGATAGGGTGGTGGGCTGTACCTCTTTCAGGTGTTCTGCAGTTTGTTTCATTTTAGCCATACAAAAAATCAGCAAATCAAACCTAACGATTTCCTCGGGTTACTTCTAGACCTGTAATAGCTACAACACTTATGAAAAGGGGGTTTTTGAGACAACTGCTTTCTGCTGCCTTGATTAAGTGCCACTGAGCGTATACCATCTGGCGGGTGGCTTTCTGCCCTGCAGATAAGAACTGCAGCTCTTTCCCTTCCCAGGGGTACATTTTGGAATACCTGATGTGCTTTTGATTACTGATGTTTTTCCGGCAACTTCAGACAGAAGAATTATGTTCTTGGCTCATCTCCCTGCCCACAGTGACGCTTGTAATCTCCCATTCCTGCATTTTCTCCAAAATTCCTTATAGAGATACTGTTTGCATAAAAGAATGTGTGAAATGCTCTTCTAATTAAAATACTTACTGTGTTTGCAGTATTTTATATGTACAAGGTAATGAGTTGCTTCTTTCCTGCACATCTGTGTAGACCTTAGATGTATTGTTGAGGATCTCCCCACTTATGAAGTGAAACAGTGTGGTATGGGCTGTTTGAATTGCAGGTTTGTTTAGAGCATGCTTTTCATCTCCTTTGTAACGGACTAATAGATGAAGCTTATGAAAACCTGTCCCTGGCAGAAAGCTGGAGGTTTGGAGAAGAAACAGCCATTCAGGATAAAGAAATGAAACTGATTCAGGCTTACAGGGGACTGTTGGACTACCATAGCTGGTCTAAGCAGAAGAACATCCTGTTGGAGCATGGTAAGTCCTTGTGGTTTTTTTTTATTGAACTGTACATTTCAACTTGCTTGTTCTTACTGGCATTATGGTTTGCAATGATGCCTTTCTACATGGGCTGCTCTTCTGCCTTTATCTGCATGTGAAGGCACTGGAGGGAAACATTAGACTTTGAAATGTGAAGTTATGGCTGGTACATATTTCCATATCAGCAATGATGGTAAGCCTGGAGAAGAGAAGGCACTGGAGATCTTATAGAGACTTTCCGGTACCTGAAGGGACATACAGGAAAACTGAGGAGGGACTTTAATAAAGGATATGTAGTGATGGGACAAATAGTGATAGAATAGTAGTGGTAAGGGGAATGGTTTCAAATCAGAAGGGAGTAGATTTAGATTTGGCATTAGGAAGAAATTCTTCACTCTGACGGTAGTGAGACACTGGAACAGGTTGCACAAGAAAGTGCTGGTTGCCCCCCCCTCCCTGGCAGTGTTCAAGGTCAGGTTGGATGGGGCTTTGAGCAGTCTGGTCTAGTGAGAGGTGTCCCTGCCCATGGCAGAGGGCGTGGAACTATATGATCTTTAGGGTCCCCTCCAGCCCAAACCATTCTATGGTGGTTCTAAGATTCTAATTCTGCTTATGCCTACTGATATACATTATCAGTTATTTGATCTCTGCTTATTTCTGTGAAAACCTAAGTATTGAATTTTATTTACTTGTGCTGGTAGTGTCTTTTCATGCTGTGTGAGTTGAAAGTGGTTGATAATAAATTTGAATGAAAAGCAGTGAAAACTAATTGTTCCAGTACTGAGGAAACGGAGATCTCTTTTTCAAAAAGCTCTGATTGGATTCCTTGCTTTACAAAATATGATGAAGATCTCTGGTGCCCTGTTGCTTCTTCAAGATCTCTTTGGATTAGCAAAGCTAACTTTATGGTGTGTTTTTCATGTTCTGGTAGGTCACGATGGATTTGAAGACTTTTCTGTTGAACAGGAAATGCACAGTTGCTTTCGGAAGGCAGCAGTGAACTTAAAGGAGATTATTAAAATACCTGGAGTCTGGGACATCTTTGTGAAATGCTATGTGGATGTAAGCACCTATTTTACAGATACATTCCTCTGTGTTTCCGGGTATAACTGTCATTAAGATGTCTGTCAGTGGCTTTTTTATATGTGTGGATTATAAAGTATTTTGAAAGCAACATGTCTCTACATGTATCTCACTGGTTTTGATTTAGAGCAGTTTACTCCTAATAGAACTACAGAACCTGCACAGAGTAGAAAAAGGACTAACTCTGCATGGCCAAGAGAAACGGACAAAGAGCTTGCATATTGTGTTTTCATGGTGCTAATAGAGAAATTGGAGAAAAACTGCTTTGCTTAAGTTCCCGAAAGAAAGTTCTCTCCTTGTCTGGGCAGTGCTTCTCTGGATACACTAAATGTTAGAAAACACAGAAGGTCTGCATGATTCCTTTTGATGGAGGTTTGTTAAACATCTGCTTAGAATTTGTACTTCAGAAATAAAGTTAATCTTAATTTTTTTTTTGCATATGCTGATAAGCTCTGCCTTCTCTAAGTGCATTTTGTGTAATTTCTGCTAAGTGTTGACAGCTGCCTGGTTTTCTCTTTAGAGAGATGGCAAACTGCCTCAGTGCCTCTTTCCAGTGCATGAGTGCTGATAATTCCTTGACAAATAAGTGTTAAAGGTGTCTTCTCCTGCAGTAGCTTCTACATGTGAAACTTTATCTGTGGTATGTGTAAAATGAAAATATGCTAGTTAGTCTTCTCTTGGGTACAGACTGTGCTTTTGGATAGACCTGTGACAGCCCAAAATGATTTGAGTGACTTCTAGTATATGGCAAACTAATGATGGTCTGGTCTTCTCTTAGCTGTTGGAGTTCTATGGAGACCATAATGAAGCTTGCCAAGTATTGAATGAATATGCCTACAACTCAAAGTTTCCTGCTAATCCCAATGCTCATGTTTACCTCTATCAGTTCCTGAAGAGACATGGTGAATCAAAGAAGTCACTCATCTCTGTGCTTAAGGTACGTATTATATAGTAGATACAGTCGGTGGTCTCACAGTTTGGTTCAGTTGAACCAAAGTTACATTCTTGACCCTATTTAGGGAAACAGTTACAGAAAAGGTAGTAGGAGGGATGCTAATGGGTGGAGCAAACAGGATCCTTTACTGTCTTTGAATTAATATTTTTGGTTTTGAATTTAACTGATGCATAGTATAACTTAAGTCAGTAAACAAGCTCTGGGAATGTGTTTACATGCTTCTAGAAGTCTGTATCAGCGGTTTTGTAGGTAAAATGCTTTGGTTACTATCAGTTTGATCTTTACAATACTGAAGAAATTACATGCTTGCACTTGCACATATTGATTCTGCCTAGCAATTAGTTTTTCACCTTGTTTGCAATAAGATGTGCATTTAAGCTAAAATAAGTTATTTTTTTGCTGCCTGTTGTCAGAAAAGGCTTTGCTGTATCAAGCTTTTGCATAGTTGCTTTGAAAGCCCTGCTTTCCTTGTTCCTTGATCTTGGCAGCTGCTTACAAAATATTTGGCAATCTGTTTTGCCACTTGGTGGCATGAATGTGCTTTTAATAAAGCAGATGCCTTAAGCAACTTCTTAAACTTTAGACTTAAACTGTAGCATATGTGTGTAAAAGACCATCTTATCAGTGGTGTTTTGCTGTGGTTTTATACACTAGTCTCTTGCAAGATAGTGACAAATTGGAAGAGCTGGTCTGGTTTAGAAACTGTGATGCAATATACAGAGCAGTAGATGGGGAAGCTAGAACTAGCCTAGGAGGGAAATTATGTCCCCTTCTAAAAAGGAGACACTAGATACAGATGTGGACTCTTCCTTGAGAACGTTGTATGTCACCTGAGGTGACATTGAGTCATTTCTTCCATTGTGTTGCAGATACCTAGGTCCATTTTACTTATTTACTCTCTATACCAAGGTATTAAGATAGCACGTTGCCTGATTTTTCCTAACTAAACCACTCAAAACTCTGAAGCCTGTGATTCTCTTGATCATGTAGAAGTCTTCACATTAAAAGAATGTATCTGTTTGGTTTTATTTTTCAGATCTTACATGATACTGTTCCATCTCATGAGCTAATGATAGATTTTAATATCATGCTTCAAAAATCAAGTAAGGATTTAAATATCTTTTGTGCTTTTTTTCTGTTATGTTAATGTAGAACAATATTCAGAAATTATTCTGCAACCTTCTTTCAGCTTTTTAAAGTAGTTTTGTTAAGAAAAAAATCCAACCCACCCAAATCTCAATTTTCCAGTCACAGGAACCTGTAAGTTGGACGTGTGATCAGGTATTTACAAACTTATGTAAACAAATGTCTTTTAAAAAGGTTATTTTAAGATCCTTGAAAGTACCTTCCTCTGAATGCCAGCTTCTCTATTTCCTTTATGGGGTCTCCAATTTAATTCTTCTTTCTCTTTTGGAGAACTTGAGATGGGTCTTTGGTTTAGGTCGTTATTGATCAAAGAACAAAACCTTCTCTGCAAGGGAGTCTTCAAGCTGGGAGAAGAGTCTTCCAACTTGGAGACTGTTTGGGTTTTTTTATAGTAGGATTTTTTGTGGGTTTGGTTTTTGTGGTTTGGTTTTTTTTTTTTTCCTCCATGATTATCAATTCCAATCTGTTTGTCTTGTGTCCTGGTATGTTCCAGCAAGTCAGCAGACTGGTAAAATGTCCCTGAGCCAAGGTTGTTCTCCCTTCTGCTCTTCCTCTTTGGGAGATGAGGAAACCACCTTGGTAATAAGGAAAGCTAGCAGCATTTGGGGAGGGATAGTGGAGAACTGTATTTCACTTAGTGCTAGCATATGAGTTCAGCCCTGTCAGATTCATTAGTCAGCCTAATCTTTTTCCAGAGAAAAGAAAAAAACGCCGACTGGGGCTAGAAGTTATTTTTGCAGCTTTGGATTATGTGGGATGGAAGGAAAATGTGAAGGCATGGAACTGCTTGGCAAGACAAGTGAAACAAATTGTAATGTAAGTATCTCTGATACAATGTGCTACAAACAAATGTGTTGTGTTTTTACCTTTTGGGAGATTGACAGAGTGACCTTCTGGCCTTGGTCTTTCCTGCTGAGGAATGGAGTTGTTGTCAGGACTACCCTGAGTTCTGTGGTGGTGCTTGGCTGCAGTGCATTTTCTTTAGGAGGAAATAAAATTTTGAAGATAATTCCATATTTCCAGTGTTATCACTTGCAAAAAGCTTTTGGGTTTTCTTTACCAGGTGATGTGTTTATGCAGGAAGTTATTTAGATGTTCAAGTAGCATTTTCTCCCCATTACTAATCTCCCTCTCTTGGGGTGGAGTGAAACACAAGTCTTTGGGCTTCTGCTTTGTTACTACATGTGTATTACCTGAAGCTGGTTTGAGACTCAGTGGGCTGCAATCAGGCATGGCGGGTACTGTACGGACTGGTGTGTTCTTTGATGGGGTAACTGTTATGGAATGTAGCCAGTGTGCTCTGAAAAGCTGAGCCAGCACACCTGGGGAGTGATGGGTCCTCCCTAATGCTGGCAGACATGGTTCTTTCTGAAATCAGGGGCCATCTCGAGCAATCTGTGCCCAGGAGTCCTCTTATGTCTAGACTTTTTTAATCTTCAATTAGGGAGTTGTGGGCTTTTTTCTTAAAGCCCTATATATTTACAGTAAAATAATTCCATGCTTAACTTGACTCATTTTGCTGTTTTATTGCTACCTCCACAGCATCCATCCAGAAGCCTGTGGATTAAACCTAGGAGTGTTGTTGCAGAGTTAGTTAAAATGGTCAAGTACTCCTAACTTGGCCTGCTTTTTTGTATTTGAAGACACAGCTTCATGCTAACTTGAAATATACTGGGCATCTTGGTCATTAATGGGAGTGTCAGGTTCCTGTTGTAGGTAGTTTCTATTTCTGAAATGCCTGGTTTTAAGGTTTTTATTGAACAATTATTGGGGTAAGCGTTGGGGATAAGTTTGTCTTTGAGCACATATATTGTAACGCAAACATTTTCTGAAAGCAAACCAACCTTTTCATGTTACTAATTTGTTGACAGACTTGACAAAACATTCCTGTTACTATTGACAAACTGGCACACAAGTCAAAGGCTTCCTTCATTTAATACTGAAACCTGTGTTTTTGCTAGAGTTCACCTCCTGCCTCACTAGTGTTGCCAGGGATTTCTGTTTGTGTTAGTGTATTAGTCTGCAGTGTAACGTCAGTGTGTCTGTACTAGGAATTTGAGATTTGTAGCAGTGCTTCCTAACGATCTTGTTCTACCTTTTTCCAGCTCTGAGAAGTATCTTGACTGGATCAAGCAAGAGTGGAACTCCAGAAAGGACTGGTGGCCAGCCTTCCATTTTAGCCGTTACTTGGCAAAACAGAATTGGCAGGAAAATGAAAGCCTTTCACATGAAAAAGCTCTGGTGGCTGGAATCTTACTGGGAAAGGGTAATACTCAATGTTCTCTCCTTTTCACTACACAGAACAGAAATGATGGCTAGTTTGAGCCCCTATGAGATGGGGTGCAGTTGATCTACTCCCTGAAAGAAATGCAGTTTCCTCTTTCTAGGAAAGACTCTTGAAGACAACAAAACCTCTAAATTGGGTTGATGTTTGCCAGCAATGCATATTTTTGCATAGCTTGTCTTATCCTGGTTTAGAGTTCTGTTTTATTGCATTCAGTAATAGGTTATCAAATGCTCTCAGCTTTTATTTCTAGATGACTAATAAAAGGGTACCAGCTCTAATTTTCTGTAACTGTTTCTGTGCCTACTGGTGTCAATATGAGTATTTTTCTGTATTCAGTGCAATAAGTTACTGCACAAAATCAATGATGCTTTACAGTCTTGAAAATTTACTTTCTAATCTAGTTGAAAAGTAAAACCAAAAGTGAAAAATACAACTGTATGCTCTGTTTTGCAAAATATATCTACAGAATGTGTTCTATGTCAAATGAGGATAGATTATTTAAGGCTGCAGTTACATCTCTAATATGCATATCTTAGATTATTACCTTTGGTTATTGAAAGCTTTTGGGTGTTTGCATGTTATTTAAACAGTGAAAGTGCTTTGTATTTAATTTTACTGTGGTGTAACTTACAATGGGGTGTGTGTGGTGGTTTTTTCTCCTTTCTTAGATTGCCAGTACTTTAAATACGTATTGCGTCAAGGCTGCAAAGCTCAAGTGAAAAGGTTTCGGATACTGAAGAAATTTGTGAATAAGCACAATTCTGTCTACCTGAGAATATCCAGTCTTTGAAATTCCTCTCTACAACCTCGATTAGAAAGCATCCCTAAGGTTCTTGTGCATTTTTTCCTCTCTGTGAAACGTACTTTTGTACTGTTAATATTCTAAAACTTCTGAGGAGAAATCACTGACTCAGTATTAGTCTTTTTTAATATGTCTGTAAAAATACTATTTATTTTTGTATTTATTTTATAATAAAATGAATATAAATCAACTTAGAAGGTTGAGGAGTTTCTTTAATCTTGCTCCTGTATTTATGTGAAATGGAAACAACATGGATTTCAAATATATCTTGAGGAATATCTGATATGTGGTGTGGCATTTCTGTGTCAATAGGACTTTAGGATTGATGAGTGGGTGGTGATTTAAATGACTGCTGGAATGCTGTTCAAAATACATTCAGGGCTAGCAATGGCTTTCACAATAGTATCTTCACCTGGGAGCAGCATGTGATGCAGTGTGAAAATGCAGTTTTGACTTGTGATGATTATGTAGCTTGCTGCTTGTAACTGATCATTTCCTGAAATACCTGAGAAGCAGCATGTGTCACATCTTTGTGTTGTGTGTTGAGATGAATTTATAGGTTGTGATCTACTGCAGCTTGCTCAAGTAGCTGATGTATTTCAGCATATCTAAAGGCAGTTGTTGGGAGTTGTTTGGGGATTGTTTTCATATGTTGGTAGGAGAGTGGAAGGTTGCTGTAGGTGCATAGCAACAGAGGACATCTAGTGCTGCAGCGCTTTGAAAGAGCGAAGGCATGGAACTACTGAAAACTTAACTACCTGGTGAAAGAGACATTCAGGAATCTTTTTTGCAGTCTTGCCTAGGAGTTGAATTGTGCACTATTGCTGTGTTTGGAAAAGAAATGCTAATGTGTTGTCACAAACTGGCATTCCGGCTGTGTTGAAAACAAAAATGGTTTCCAAATAGTCTGTTTTAATGGCAGGATTGTAGAGCTCTGGATGGAGTGCTTGAACCATCCCTGGGAATTAAATGAAATGCAGGTGGCTTTAATAGTGTAGGAGTATATGGAGGAGTACAGCTGTGCCTCAGAAGCTGAGTGCTTATCTGGGAGCTTGGTCCAGGGTAATACAGGTCTTATATGTACCTAAGGCACTGCTGCTTTGACAAGGAGTTAGCTACATGCACTGTTTTATTTTAAAAAAGGCTATTACTCACCAGCCTGTGTGCTGGTTTAGTTCTGACTCCTTAAGAATGCTGCTGCTTTGTTCTCTTATATTTTATTTTGGATATTCAACTGAGCTTTGACTATTTTAACTTAGATGTTGAAGTTTCAAAATGCATCCTGTGAGCTCTGTCCCACACCCCTGGAAGCAACATTCCTTTAGCCTGAAAGGTGATCTATGGACTTGTTCACAATGACTCGTCTTGATGGGTTTTATGCCTGGACAGTGCAGCTAAGGCTGTTCTGGGACAGACTTGGGAGGCAGCTGGACTGAGTGTCCCTTCCCTGGAGTCCATAATTTTGTTTTCTACCACTGTGCTCCTCTGGACTTGTGAAGATAGGCCTTTTGATAGGCCAGTGACTCCCCTTTGACAGGCCTGGGAGCACCCCAGCTGTTATCTAGGTTTTCCTCTTCTGCTGTGTTTCTGTGCTACTTTGTGTTATATTGCCTAACACTGAACAGAATTAAAAAAACTAATGCTAGAGCTCCTGATGCTTGTGGAGATCTCCCGTGTAATTGTCCTTCTGTCCCCTTAGCTGCCTGTAGTAGACAGATGCCTTGCAGCAGCTGAGAAACCATCCCTGCTTCTCAAGGAAGAAACTTGAAGCAAAGCAGCAGAGACTGGGGTGGAGGTAAGAATAGTTCAGTAAGGAGAATGAGAGTACAAAGACAAGCTTGATGTCTCTAAAAAAAAAATCTGTTATTCCATTGTACTCACAGCTTTCTCCCATGACCTCTGTAAGCAGGGCTGCTGCCAAGCATAGTGTTCTCTGCAGTATCTAGAAACACCACTCTGAAGTAAGCCAACAGAAGAGCAGCACAGTGCCAGCTTTCATGTAACTGCCTAAAGCATTGCTCTTTCATGTCCTGCAAGAAACCTGCTATTTCCTGACATCTTACTGCTTACACCTGAGACAAACCTGGAGGTCACAAATCCTGAGTGGAATTCCTGTGTAAGTTATTCTGTGTGTACTGAATGGCTTGAAGTTGTCAAGCTTTTGTGTTATACTTGAATGTGATGACTCCGTGGGGATTGGAATATTCTGGTTTGGATCTGAAATATGTGGTCTAGGTTTCTTTTTTCTTAAGACGTCTTCATCTGTGTGGAAAACCATGAAGGTTTGGGATTTTTTTTTCCTCCTTGGAAACAAAATAACTCTTCTTTGCTGATCTCTTTTTATGCAGAGGCAAAGAACTTGTTAGGGGAATCCACCTCTTCTGTTCAGACTGTTGTCCCCCTGTTATTCCTTAATATGTTCTGATATCTTTTGATAGTAAAACGTAGCACAATGATAACTCAAAACTACAAATGACTTAATCTCTATCCTTATCTTTCCCTGTTGTTCCATTCACGTTTTTGATGCTCCTGCTTGTGCTTTCTTGTTTTGAGAATGTTTTTACACAAGTTCAAGCGGAAAAAAAAAAAACACTAAAGAAAAGTTGGCTGCTTTCTAAAGCATGTTGGCCCTTTGCGTTCTTACCCCTGTGTTCCCCACCAGGCTCTCGGTATTCTGGGCAGCTAGTTCTGGAAACTGTCAGGATTTGCCTTGGCTTTCAGAGCAGTGTAAGCATATTGCCAGCACTAGAGGTGTGTACCTCACTCCTGCAGCTGCAAGGTAAAAGCAAGGCTTACTCCTTCACTTAGGCTCTTGACATGCTGCTGATCTTCAACTCGTACGTCATGATGCGTGCAGCACCGCAGCAATGAGCGCGCTGGGTGCATGTGGGCTTGCTGCACTGTTAAGAGTAGCAATGTGTATGTGAAATGAAAAACTTCTGGTTTTGTGATAAAGGAGCTTGGTTGTGATCAAAGTGCTCTCTGTCTGCTTGTGGAAGAGCAGAGTTAGGGAAGCATTGTTCTCAGAAACGTGGGCTGAGCACACCGTGTGCAAATGCGGTACACCTGCGTACACAGCTGATACTGCCCTACACAAGGGGGAGGTTTGCGCCTGCGAACCTCACCAGAGGGGAAAGTGGTCAAAAATCTCATGCATCCATCACAGAACGTTAGTAGTTGGAAGGGACCTTGAAAGATCCATCTAGTCCAACCCCCCTGCCTGAGTAGGATCATCTATATTAGATCACTCATCTATAAATCAGTTTAATGTCAGCTGAGATCAAACCCACTAAAATCAATTATCTTAAGTACACAACATCACCAGCACAATCTCAAGCTGACTGTGCCTTAAATGTATGTTTTCTTCTTCGCTGTTTCTTAATTTTCTTCTCATTTTAACCCTGGATGTATATTTGGGTTTGTGGGTAACAGCAGTATCTCAGATAATCTTGTCCTGAAATCACTTGTACCTGTGGCTAACTGCTGCCTTGATTTGGTTGTATTTTATCATCCCTGTTCAGTCTTCATGAAACCAGACCTGAGTTTAGTGCATCTGTAAAAGCTGAGTGACATGGTAGCTAGCAGCTGAAAATTATTTGCTTGTGCTTTGTAAACAGGGAGGGGTTATTACTTTCTGTATGTTGGTATAATATTTCTTATTTTTGTTATTCATATTTCTTGATGAAGGATTTCTTAGCCAAAATAAAGCATAAAGATTAGATGTGTGTATGCTTCTAGGACCCTGAGAAATGCCCAGAGGGGAGGGTTCAGCTATGTGACGTGCAAAATACCAGAGGCAGCCCAGAGTGTTCCTCTCCTGCCAAGTAGTAAACTTCAGAGTGAGAAAAAGGAAGAGAACATAAGCAAACCTGAGTGAAAGCTGAGCTCTGTGGATGGTAATTAGTAAAGAGGGTGAATGACCCATACCATGAAGTAGTCCAATATTTCTATACATCTGACCTGAAGAAACCTGCTCTGAGGGAAATGAATATTTGGCCCGGCACTGTAAGGAGCAGCAGCAGCTCTGGAGTTTCGTTTTCTTGCCCACGTTTTTCTTTGCCTGCTGCTGCTGTGCCTGACCAGCAGTCTCCTGGGGCATCCTCAGTGTCTGGATTATGGGCCACCTTTCCAGCCCCCTTTTCACTTGGAGTTCTGTTCTGCCTATGAAAGATTTGGCTGCTGTGACCAGGAGAGAGACAACAGCATTGCAGCAAAATACTGGGACATCATGGATTATATTGATCCCTGGGGGCATAAGCTGTGTGGAAGGTATATCAAAGATATCCTCTGTCAGGTAGGTCAGAAGAATAGTGTCTGTATGCTATGCTCTGGGCTGACTTTGGGGGTCAGTTATGGTTCTTATAACCTCTTCTAGCTAACTGTGTTGCTGTGAAGAGGTGAGAGCAGGGGGAAAAGCAGGCTGATGAAGTACTGGTACTTAGTCCTCAGCTGACGTTCTGTAAAGTGCTTTGTGTAAGGTGCATTGCTTTGTGGTAGCTGGTGATGTATAGTGATGTTTGTGAGCAATAACTATTTATGACAGCATTAACCATCTTGGGTGATGACAGGAATACTGTTACTCTGATAATGTTATCAAAGGGGAGAGTTGCAGATTAATACGTGTTTTTCTGCTTGCAGCTGCTAGGTGCTGGATTACAACTTCTACAGGATCAAACAATATGGGAATTATCAGGAGAACTGTTTGCATCCCTGAACTCTATGAAGGATCTGCTTTGACTGTGCTCCTGCTTAGGGTTCTTCAAATGGCATGGTGGTTAAAGCAGAACAAAACTGAATAGGCAGTGGTTTCATACAGCTGCTGCAAGGTCCAGAGCCTTCTGTTGCTGCACCACCACAGTGTGGTCTGTGCCCTGTCCACCTGGCTCCCAGAGAAACAGGCGTAGTGCAGTGAGGAAAGACCAGAGGCACTTCTCTTCCTGAGCTCCCCGTCCTTGTAATTAGAGGGCAGAACTGTCCTGCCATTTTAACAACTGTTAGTCAGGCAAAGCTGGATTTATTGCATGCCAAAATGCAAAGCAGCCAAAAGACACAATCTTAAAGAATGTGTAAAACTCTTCTAGTTAGTATTTCCTTAGCCTAAAACATTATCCGTATACCAAAATATTTCCACTCCTTGGATGCTGGCAGGACTCTGGCATCTCCTTGAGGTGGGGGGGTGGGGAACACCCTTTCAGCACCAGGGCTGAACAATCAGGTGGTTTGTCTGTTTTACAGCTTGTAAACCAGAAAAAGATGCTACAGGCCCTCACAGAACCACCAATCTTGGTGTTACGAAGACTTTTCTACATGTTGCAGGTAGAAAGAAATCTGACTATAAAAATGTGCCTATTAACATCTCTGCTCCTTCTGCAGGGCATAATTTGATTTTGAAGTTGTAAGTGTATGTTATAGCGAAAAGTCCAAACTCACCATGTATATTTTTCTTATATACTCTCTAAGTAATAAGTTACTCCAGAAAAACATGAAAGAGTAGTAAGATTGTGTTAAATCTTTGTGGGCAAGCTTGTGACTGTGTTGTGTCTGCTATTCCTGCATGAGTTGGTAACAACCCTGGAAATAAGGTTTGGTTCTCTAGAAAATATTATTTGGCTGTTGAATTAGTGGAGGAGCAAAGATCTACCAAATGGATTTACTTACGTGATGTCACTTTGCTGGATCAAATTGTGTGGAAGGGATGGAAAAGTATGACATCTATTTTTTTTTACCACCTTCACAGTATCCTGATAGTTTGTAGTTGCTACCTGTGAAATGTTGACCTGTACTTAGTGCCACATTGAAGAGACAGATGCAGATATGTGATGAGGGTGTAGTTGTGCCAAGTGCTCATTTCTGCTGTGTATGGCAGTTACCAGCAGCAGTTTATTTGTATGGGATGCAGAATGCAAAGGTTAGACACGGAAGCAATGGTAGACAAAATATTATCAGCTTTGTCTTTTGAACAAAGCAAATTTGATGGAAGGTGTAGGTGCTTGTTGATAAGCCTGAATTACTGTGGCTGCTCTAATTTAGTGAAAGCAGCATTATTTCATGACTTTGAGACGAGAGTGGTAGCGATTTGATGTTAATCACTTCAGAACAGTAATGAGAGGAATGATGATCAGTATTGAGATCAAACAATGCCTGACTTTCAGTATTTAACTGACACCTTGCATGGTTAAGAACTTAATGATGTTTGAATGGATGTAATTTTTAGATGCACAAGACTTGAAAAGCTTGCTGTCCTATTATTTTTTTCTAAGGATTGCTTACAGAATCAATGGCAGCTCCATGAATTGCATAAAATATTTACTTACTTGAAACAATTCTAAATATCATCTGCAGTCAGCTTCGGTGATGAACACGATTGAAATTGTGCAGCATCAGACTAAAGATTAACTTAGCCTATATGCTTAACCAATGTACGTCTTTAGCATCTACAATTTCTTCTGATGGAATTTCCCCTCCTTTTTCTTTTTTAATCTGGTATCTGCTAGCTTTATCTAATGCTGCCGTGTTTTTCTTCTGAGGAGAAGAGTGAAAAAGTAATTCCCACGCATCTTAATGTCACTGGTGGCATTCAGAGTCCTCTGTCAGGCTGTTATACTACTCTGATCACCTCTCTGCAAAAATGCTCAGTCTGGTCTTAATTAGCTGTTCTGTATCTGTACTGTCCTTGTGGAATTGTTCCCCTCCCTTCTGGAAAGAGACCAGAGCTATACAGTGAAGGTGTGAGTGAACCCACATATGTTCTTTCCTTCCTAATGCTTGATTAGATCTAGGTATGGGCTTAAGTGGCTTAAAATAAAACCGTAAGTGTATCTGGAAAAGGCAGTAATGCTGGCTGGCGTGGAAAATATGTGTCCGGTTTGGGACTGCTGGTCTGGAGAAGTCTGAATCCCAAATGCTACCATTCTCCATAGTGGCAGGGGTTAAACTGAGAGAGTTAAACTCTTTTTTTCCATCTGTTTAAGAATATGTTACAAAGTACCTAGCTCAAAACTAGCAAGGGAAGACAAGGGGTGATTCTGAAAGCAGAGGTAGAAGAGATTACAAAAAGAAATTGCCTGTCACTTCTTTAAAATCATCTAGTAACAGAGACTCCATAGCTTCTGTGGACATACTTCTGCGGGAGTAACCTACTAAAGCAGTCAGCTGCACCAAAAGGAAACAAATACCTATAAAGCCCCTTTAGCAATGTTCTGAATGACTTTCTGCTATTCCAATTCAAAGATGACTCCATGTTCTCTGTCTTACTAATTTTTCACTTTAACCAGTTTGCTTCCATGAAGGTGTTTTGGCTTCTCTTGGAGCTTGTGTTCATAGCCGCATATTTGGTTTCTTTTACTTTCTAGGAATGTTCTCCATATGCTGCACACCTCTACGATGCAGAAAACCCTCGGACACCTCTGAGAAACCTCCCAGGACTTTGTTTTGAGTACTGCTCAGAGTTCCACTTCAACTGCCGCTCTGCCATCAGCTTGCTAACAAGTGATAAGCACATCCAAGAATGCTGCGAGACAAACAGGACGCGCTTTTGTGACCTCCTTCACTTGCACGACGAAGACTACTGCTTCCCCAATGTGCTGAAGAACACAGCCCTCAACCGCAACCTGGGCTCTGTGGTGGAGGACCACAAAGGCTGTCTCCAGCTCTGCCTGACTGAGGTTGCCAATGGCCTGAGGAACCCCGTGCTCATGGTGCATGCAAATGACCATACCCACCGCATGTTCATAGCTGAGCAGGTGGGCGTGATCTGGGTCTACCTACCTGATGGCAGCCGGCTGGAGGAGCCCTTTCTGGATATTAAAAGTATCGTGCTGGCTACGCCATGGATAGGGGATGAGAGAGGCTTTCTGAGGATGGCTTTCCACCCCAAGTACAAGTACAATGGGAAGTTTTATATCTATTACTCTTACATGGATAAGAACCAAGTGGAAAAGATCAGGATCAGTGAGTTGAAGATTTTAGCATCTGATGTCAATAAAGCTGATCCACTCTCGGGAAGGTAAGGTTCATGTTCAATGCTGTTGTATGCCACAAGGAGAAATTATTTTCCTTTGGCTCTGTCCTTCCCCCTTGGAAAGTCTGCACGTTCCCATTTGCCCTGATCCAGGGGTGACTGGCCTGCTGTGAAGCTAGCAGAGATAGGTTGGCTCAAGGCCACAAAGCAAACTAGAAATTAAACTGAAAGGGGGCACAGGATCTAGGCTTCCAGGTGGCTTTCCCCCTGGATATTGTACACTTGCCTCCTAAAGAGCAGTAGTAGCCTTAAGCCTATTCAGGAATCAACATCTGCCCTAAAAGTGGTTTGTACTGTAGGAGAACAGGGGCACTTCACTACAGTGCTACACATTCATTTGATCTGACATGTGTGCCCCTGCAAAGAAAACAAAACCTAATTATTGGTTATGAAGAAGAAGAAATTGTGTAATAGGGGACTTGATTTTCTCCAGAGATTCAGTCACCATAAAATGCTTCTAAAGCCCTTAAATTTGCTGGCTGTTGCTGCTATAAGCAAGCAGAACCTACCTGTTGCAAAGTTTAAAGGGCTGCAGGTGTTCCCTGCTGGCAAAGGTTATGTGTTTATAGTTGTGTTTTCAGATGAGTGGAGATACCCCTGTGTTCAGGGTGGTGGGGGAGCTCTGCAGCACAATAGGTATTAATGTAGGTCAGAGCTGTAGTGCACAGGGCAGCTGCCATGCTGTATGGCTTGTGGGACACACCTTTCTTCAGGGGATGTCATACTGGAAGGAGCTCTGCTCTGAGGCAGTCAGCACCTTAGCACCATGGAGGTGGACCTCAAAGCCCATCTAGTGACAATGCCTTGCCACAGGCAGGGACAACCTTCACTAGGCCTGGTTGCCCAAAGCCTTGTCCAACCTGGCCTTGAACACTGCCAGGGAGGAGGCGTCACAGGTAAGGGACAGCCTTATGCTGCTGGCTCACAGAAAGCAGGATGCTCCTCAGTACTGACCGTGACAAAGCTCACAGGTCTGTATGGCTGGGAAATCTCGTTTTCTTCTGTAGAAGTGATGCAGTCTTTCTGCAGCCCACCTGAATACTCAATCCTTCCCAGTAGCTACACCTGGATTTAATTCTCTCTCTTTAGGAATCTTCTGGAGCTTGAAGAACCAGCTGCAAATCATAATGGTGGGCAGCTGCTCTTTGGTGTGGATGGATATATGTATCTAGTCATAGGGGATGGAGGGAAAGCTAGAGACCCTTTTGGAATATTTGGGAATGCTCAGAACAAGTAAGTACTGGGGGGAGTTGAAAGCCTTGAGCTTGTGCACCAAGACACAACGTTTGGAAATGAGAGATTGTGGAAGAATAAGGGTGCTTCCTAAGAGTACTTGTGCATCTGCAAGTCTGTCCAAGGCAGTATTTAAGGAAACTTAGATTTTATTTTTGAAAACTGATAGAACCCAACTTGTTGAGAAGGTGAGAAATCACCTGTGTCTTAAGTTGCAGGACATACCAGCTGTTGGTTTATTGCTTTTGGAAAGACAGCTTTTCCTTTGGAAAGGGAGAAGAGAGAGGGAATTACTTTTAGTTGTCTCTCATGCTGAGATTTGTCTCTTTCTGTTCTCTTTAGGAGTGTTTTGCTGGGGAAAATCCTGAGAATTGATGTGGACAGAAAAAGCCCCGATGGAAAGCCTTATCGCATACCTCCTGATAATCCATTTGTCTCTGATCCCAAGGCTCGCCCTGAGGTGTTTGCTTATGGGATCAGGAATATGTGGCGCTGTGCAGTTGACAGAGGGGACCCTGCCACGAGAAAGGGAAGAGGGAGGATATTCTGTGGTGATGTTGGGCAGAACAGGTTTGAAGAAATCAACATCATTGTTAAAGGAGGGAACTATGGCTGGAGAGCGAAGGAGGGATTTGAGTGCTTTGACGCAAAGCTTTGCCACAACTCCTCTTTGAGTAAGGAAGATGTTTCTTACAGAAGACTATTATGCATGTCTATAGTTAACAGAATAGAGCTCCATTTTTCCATTGAAGCTAAATAATGCAATATTGTGTGTTTGGAGATTGTTTACTACTTAAAAGTAGAATATTCCTTCTCCCAGCCCTGCAGTGTTGGTGTGTAGTGATGCCTTGTTTATACAGGGAATTTCCTGTCGATGAGGTGTTTAGGGTCAAAGCCTGTGCCTTTTGTAGGCAAACAGAATTTTCCCAGTGAAGTTAAGAAGGCCACAGATTTGGCTTAAGTAGAAAAGCAATACTGTGTTTTCCTCAGAAGCTCTGAGCTACAGCCAAGGAGTGGACCAGGTTGTTGATAGGTCCCTGAAGCAAATCCCATGGAAGAGGCAGTGTGTCCTAGCAAGTAGGTTCTTGTGGCAGAATTCCCAAAAGCTGCGCTCTGGGTCTGACTTTAGGTGTGATGGCCAAACTTGATGCCTAAAAATAAATAAATAAAATGGTGATGGTTGTCATAAAGCATGGAAAGCTCTTTGGAAAGCATGGTAAAGAACTGGGTATTACTATAGAATCACAGAATTGTTTGGATTGGAAAAGATCTTTAAGATCATCAAGTCCCACTGTTAACCTGCCAAGTCTAACCACTAAACCATATCCCTAAGCACCACACCTACACATCTTTTAAATACCTCCAGGGGTGTTCCTTGTACTGTTGGAAGAAAACTCATTATCTCAAGTTCCTGTAGATGCCTGCTCATAAAAATGTTTCAGAAACAAGTGTAGAGTATGTTATCAATATTTCTCATTTGTTATACTGGTAGCTACATGGCTCTCAAGGGTTTTATTTTGTTAATTTATTTTTAATGGCCCAGTTCTCTATTGAGATATATTGAGACTGCAGACAATCTTGGTCTGTGACCAAGCCTTGATAAGCAACTACACAGTAATTCCTTAAAGCTTCTGTGTCTGTTCTGTTATGTCCTGGAGTAAACTACTGCATTCCCTCTGAAATGTATGCTGTTATTTTCAATTGTGCTAGTCCTGCTAGTAATTTTTGTGCCCATCAGTGTCATTGAGCCACTGGGTTTGTTTTTTTTTTTTTTGTTGTTCTCTGGATGTAAATTTCCTCACTTCTCATGCTTCTGTATTTCACAGATGACATTCTTCCAATATTTGCGTATGGCCGCAACATGGGGAAGTCGGTCACTGGAGGCTACGTGTACAGAGGATGTGAATTGCCCAACTTGAATGGCCTCTATGTTTTTGGTGATTTCATGAATGGGTGAGACCTATTGGTTTGGGTTTTTTTTATCCACCTTCCATTCTGTACCCATATTTGCCTTATCTGGGCAACTAAGCAAATCAGAGCATCAAGAAGCCTTCTGAGCTGGAGTAAATGAGAACCTTAGATATCTGTGGATTAGATGAACTGCTCTGTTTGGCCATTGTAACATTTTGGTGGGAATTTAAACTTTCTCCAATTTACTGTCCTTAAGGGATAGGTTTACTCTTTTTTCCTGTGTGTTACTTCAGAAGTCAAACATTTAAGCCAGTCAACAGCCAGGGTTCTCACTGACTTCCTCCCCACCCCCCCCCTCCAGTAACGCATGAGTTTGACAGGAACTAATCTTAATACCAGAAACATAAAACATAGGGTTTTATTTTTCATCTAGTCAACTTATGGCTTTACAGGAAGAGGAGAAGACAAATAAGTGGAAGAAACAAGATATCTGCATTGGTAGCACAAAAGCCTGTGCTTTCCCTGGAATGATCAGTTCTTACAGCAAATTCATCATCTCATTTGCTGAGGATGAAGCAGGTAGGTATTGTGCTTTACTGGAAACTGTGCAGTCAGTTCAGTGTTGTAGGGCAAATGTGTCAGATTACATCGCTCCTTACATACCACTGGAGCAGGCACTGCAAACAAGTTTGTGGGAATCTTGGCACAGCATGTATGGGCTTCAGAGGGGTCTCCTGCCCTGTGAGGTTCAGGAGACTTGTGAACCTGCAGTCTGAAAGCTCAGAGTTCTCTAAGGACTTGAACACCTATTTGTTGCAGCCTTTCCCCGTCCTTTTGGTTTTGTTTAGCTGTTTAATTAAAAGACTATATCACAGAATCCCAGAATGTTAGGAGTTGGAAGGGACCTTGAAAGATCATCTAGTCCAACCCCACTGTCGGGGCAGGATCATCTAGATAGATCATCCTCACAGTGAAAAAGTTCCTCCTTATATTAAGATGGAACTTTCTGTGTTCCAGCTTGGAACCATTTCCCTTGTTTCCTCAGTGACCATCAAGGTGAAAGTACTGATGCATACTTTGTTCACAGGCACATTTGTACAATCTCCTGACAGAGTTATGTCACATGAAACTTGCAAATGTTTTGAGAAGCCAGATGTGTTTTAATGGGTTTGCTTGTAAGAGAAAGATCCTTAGATTACCTGGATAGCATATTCTGTCAAAGATGCAGGCTTTGTTAAATGTTTAACTTTTCTAACAACATGTGGAGCGAATGGATTTTAAATGTCTCTTCTGATGGTTGGTCTTTGAGAAACCAAAATGGTGTTGTCATGCAGGCTGAAAAACACTTTTGCAAGTTACTGTTTGGAAGGCACAAAGAGTAGTTGCTCTCCTCAGCAACTCTACAGGACTAGGAAGCTTCTGTCTTCCACAGATTAGCCAATGTAGCTCTTGTTGGATATTTATTTATTTTTAGGTATGACTGAGCTAAATATTTCTTGTGTGGTCTTCCCCTCTTATTTGTAGTTTCTGGCTGCTTCTTTGGTACAAACAAGTTTTAAAAATACCTGTTTATACAGACAACAGTAACCTTTTGGAGAGCGCCTGACAGTTAACTGCAGTCCTGCTGCAGGCACTGTGCTCAGCCCAGGGCTGCTGGTTCTGTGGGAAACCCTGCTGCAACCATGAGATCACTCTGTGCCCTAGTTGCTCCCCTGCAGAGCCACGGGAGAGACCAAAGCCAGCTGTTTGGAAGTAGGGACTGTGAAAGTGACTGAAGGGTTTTTTGTTTTCTGGCACCATGAGTTAGTGAAGAGCCAGGCAAGAGAGGGAAATGGAGAACTGGGATTCAGCTTGGGCACTTCAGTCTGAAACTGGTTTTATTTTTTTTGCTTCCATTTAGGTGAGCTGTATTTTATGTCTACTTCTTATCTCAGTGCCTATGCACCACATGGATCGCTCTACAAGTTCATCGATCCTGCAAGGTTAGTAATTAAAGATGTCTTTCCATGCCAAATTTTCCTATAATCACTGTACATTCTCTGGCTATCACAGTATCTAGCTATCACAGTAGAAAGAATGCTGAGTGCTACTGATACAGTCTCACTGACCTCCTTTTCTGGTCTTTGATTTCTGTTCATCCACTGTATATCTGGTGAAATTTTAATCAGTTTTAGTGAACTTATTTCTCACTCATCATATCTGTGCACTCAAGAATAAAGTTCAGGTACCTCAAAGAACAGTAAGCATCAAAATGACTCCTTGGTTGCATATCTGAAGTGCAGCACAGTGATGTTTTAAAAATGACAGTCCACATCCTTCAGGATCATGACATTAAATATCTGCACTGCACTTCCATAAAAATAAAGAAATAAATTGCACTATACTACTTTTCCTCACAAAGAAGAGTGAAACCTAGTGGTTCATGTATTGCCCAGATAATAATGGGAGCTTGAACCAGGGTTTTTCCAAGTGAAGTATTTTTTCTTATTAAGCAGGTATCCCACTAAAGTTTCTTTTTTTACAACAAAGAGCGTGATTATGTAATTCTTCCTCCAAAGTTTCTGGGTCTTGATAAAAACATTAAATAAATTTCAAATCACCCTTTAAAGTACATAGAGTACCAATATGTCTGTATTGTTGAGATCTCAGATGCTAACAAAATTAAGAAAAATTAATTTTCTTAGGAAGTTAAATCCAAAGCTAGTTAACTCAAACTTTATATGAAGGCGATGGGAATAGGAGCTTGAGACTTTTATATGTTGTAACTGAGGAGACTCCTACTTTTGACAGATTTATTATGTGTGTCTGACCAAAACATAACATTTTCAACTAAAAATAAACATTTGTGAGCTAGCATAAACATTAAGAGTGTGGACATGCTCTATTTCACAAAAAAAAAAAAGCCTTGCAGTCCCTTAGCCACTCTTCAGTGTGCCATGAAGACTAGGGGATGATAAATCACACTTCTCTTTCCCCTTGCAGGAGAAACGCAGCTTTCTGTTTGACAAGCAGCTTGCAGGACACTGCCTACTGTGCTTTAAGGCGCTGTGTTAGTAGCTTCATGGGGGCAGCAAGCCCCTGCCAGAAGTGTGATGGCTTCCCTGCTTAGAAGGGCTTTCTGGAAGGAAGCCAACTCTTCCCTATGTTTTTGGAGCTTCGTATCCAACACTTAAACATCGGGACCAGGCACTTTCTCAGTTGGCTTTCTGGAATTTATTCTTGCATTTTCTGGTTCCCCTTGTTTACCTTAGTCTAGATGCTGCTCTGCTCAGCTTTGTCCTTGTCTGTTTGCTTAAGCACTCTGCAAGCTTGTCCAGGATGTGCAAAGCACTGACTGCTCCTCAGAAGGCTGAGCTTGCTTTACCACCTCCAGATCCTGGGTTGTACTCTTGCTTCCTCCTGGTTGTATCACGAGTGGAGATTTTTTCCTTTCTCCTTTGCGCTTAGTGCTGTTCATAGGATTCTTCTGTATCCGTCTCGCTGTGAGTAGTGGCTTGGATAACTGGCTCCTCTGGCAGGTACAGTCCCAGTTTGTCCAGCCTGGATGTTTCCTGCCTGCACTTCAGCAAGCAAAGGGAGCAAGCCACTCTGCTTCAAAGCATTGGCAGGCCCGCTGTCGTTTACCTGATGCCAACACTACCATCCCCAGGAATCTCCCAGGAAAACTGATGGCAGCAGTGTCCCATGTCTCCACTTCAGCTTGCCTCTCCAGCAGTGCTCTCAGACAGCAGAGTGCCTCTGCCTGGCACTAAATCCTCTCGGTCAGGAGGGAAGAGGTGTTAGAGTTGGCGGTGGGGGTGGAAGGGAATCCTACATCAACCTTCCAAAAAAACCCACAAGCAATGCCAACAACTCCGCTTTAGTAACCTCTTTTTAAGTTGAAATGGTGTGGAGCAAGCACTTGGCTGTTGCTCCTGTCTGAACACAGATCACAAGAAAATGCAATGCCTTGGGTCATGCTTTACTCTGTTCTGGCTGTCAAGCATGCCAAATTTGAAGAGCCTGTTCTTACTTGTCCTATGGCAGTTCCCTTGTTAGGTAACGGAAAACATGGGTTTCTTGCTCCTCTTTGTACTCCCTTCCTGTCATTTACCATGCGACAGCTTTACCTCGGGAAAATGTGTGGGGGGGGTTTGGTGATTTATTTTTTTTGTGTGTACTGGGACCTTGTCAGGAAACAGCAGGTGAGGAACATGGGTACATTTTCTTTGCAGTTGTTGCTTCATCCCTCCTTGCTTGTTCCTTTCTCACCCCTCTTGCTGCATCACTGTTGTGAAGGAAGCAGCACCCTTTGAAGGCCATGTAACTTCTGGAGGGTTGCATGGGAATGTGCTGCTGCTGCATGCAGAGAGATCCTTGTGCTGCACCATGGGTGACTGGAAAGCAGAGTCACTGACAAACCTTATGGGTGTGAATGTGACCACTCTGCTTCAAGGTATGATGTGTGAGCCAGTACTGGGGAGGACATCCCAAAGTGACTGGTGATCTGAAATTCACCAGGCTGCTTGAAACACTGTTGGCCTCTGCCACCAGCAGCAGGGCATGTAGCCAAACATGCCCAGTTGGCACCCTTGAAGTCTATGGTAGGCTACAAGTTCATGCAGGCAGACCAGCACTCCCACCCCCCACAAACCAACCAGCTACCGGTGTGGAATAAAGACAGTGCAGACTGCCCCATGGCAGAAAGCTGACCATAAGGGTGGTAAAAGAGACACTGCAGCCTTCCAGCTGCTATTATGATTCAGACATGAATTTCATGGCTTGCAGCCCTGAATCAGGTTATTGAATTCCACCTAGTTGAAGTCTAGGTGCCTAAAGTCCCTTCATGCTTCTTCCAGTAGAAGCAAAGGAGACAGAGGTGCCTCTGGATTAAATAAACTTTGTCAACTCTCAGATAACTGCATATAGCTTTCTGTTTTTCAAGGAGAGCTCCACCAGGGAAGTGTAAATACAAGCCTGTTCCAGTGAAAACAAAGAGTAAGTGGATACCATTTGTTCAACATGCAAGTAAGTTGCTTGGCTTTAATTTTACTGAGAAGCAAAATGTAAGACAGCAGAAGGCATATGATTGGCATATGATTGAAGTCTTCAGCAATCTTAAATTGAAGCTCAGAGCAGGAGCAATCTTGAAGTTAGGTTATCACATTTAATATGTGCCTCTGTTTCTAGGTGTCATGCCTTTCCTCAATCTGTCTCTGTCCCCTCCCCCAAGAGGTACCAAGTAATAGTGTAAATAGGCATCACGAGGGAACTAATGGCCTTGATTCAGGCATTGGATTTTTGGTCTGAGAAGTTCTGCACCCCTCACTGGATCTGTGATAAGCTCCTCGAGCCAAATAAAACCTTCTTGTAAATCTGGAGCAGTCGGTCTTACTTTCTCCTGACCTTTTTCTGTCCTGCAGTACCCCTAGGCCAGTGGGGCAGGGGTTCCATGTTGGTATTGAGTAGAAATAGTGTTTAGCAAGTTGAGGTTATATTGCCTGGTATTCCCAGGTAATAGTGTAACATTAGAAATTCTTAAGTCTGCCAAAGTGTCTAAGATTTAATCATATTCTGTCTGGACATGTTTTCTTTAAATATACATTCATAATTTCTAAAGTTAAATGTCTTTTATTTCCAAGAAACCCAAGGCTCTTTTGATGGAAGAGATTTATATAGTATTTCTTGTTACAGAATGTCAGCTATTTTTCTTAACTGTAGCTCTCAAAGGCTTATATCAGTCAAATCTCTGAATTAGCCTTTTGCCTTAAAGCAAGGATGCTGAACCATGTTAATTCCTTTCCTCAGAGACTGTCCTTGAGCTGCTTAATGAACCTTTATCAACTAAGCCTCCGAAAAAATCTACACCCACTGCAACCACCCCAGCAGCTTCTAGGAAAGCTAAAAAGACCCCAACCAAGAAAATAAAAACATCAACAGTAAAACTAGCTCCATCTAGTAAAAAACATGAGAAAACCAAAGCTGAGACTAAACCTTACAAGCAAAAGCAGGAAGAGAAGGTTTCATGGGCTTCCAGAACTACACTAGCACCACCTCTGCAAAAAAAGAGCTCCCACCTAACCGGAAGCAAGAAGCTCCTTCCAAAGAAAGCAGCATTAGCTAAGGAAAAAGTGGAGGAGGAAAGACAGAAGATTAAGAAGCAGGTTTTGAAGCTCTGTAATGTTCCTGAAAAAGGAAGTCACTTGTAAGATGGTGAAAGGAATGTTCTGAATAGTGACTAACTGAAGGAGCAGCAGCTGACTTGTTATGCCACAGCTCCCAGCTGCCTCCATTAATCTCTCCATGTTAGCAGCCTCTATCTATGCACTGCTAGGCGTTAACAGCACCAACCTCCTAATAGCAGCTTTTGTTTGCAGACCCTGCTGTGCTGTCTTGATATATGTAGTTATTAGACTGGTGGACATTTACTGGGGAGAGTTAGCTGTGTATAACTAATAAATCCAAGTGCCTTCTCATTAAGGACTTGAATATGAAAGATGTCTGACCTCACCTTTGTCTTTTTCTTTTTTTCTGTCCTTTAACTGAAGTGCAGTGAAAAGTGTGTTTGAAGAGAGTTGTTTTTCCAATTGAGCCTGCAGTGAGCCCAGGGAGGAGAGCTCTGAGCTGAACTGGAGGAGGCTGGCAGGAGTGGTGCTCCTTCATACTCCATTCAGTTCTGGGCCCCTCACTAGAAGGAGGACACTGAGGTCCTGGAGTGGGTCCAGAAGAGGGCAACAAGGCTGGTGAAGGGTCTGGAGAACAAACTTTATATGAGGAGCAGCTGAGGGTTGTTTAATCTGGAGAAGAGAGGCTGAGGGGAGACCTTATCACTGCCTGTAATGACCTGGAAGGAGGTTGTAGAGAGGTGGGTGATGTCCTATCACTTGTCACTTGGCAGAAAAGACCAAGGGGAATTGGCCTCAAGCTGTGCCAGGGCAGGTTCAGATTCAATGTCCTTCACTGAAGGAGTTGTGGGGATGTGGCACAGGCTGCCCAGGGAGGCGGCTGAGTCACCATCCCTGGGTGTATTTAACAGACGGGTAGATGAGGTCCTCAGGAATATGGTTTAGAAGAGGACAGGTTCAGTTTGACTCGATGATCTCAAAGGTTTTTTCCAGCCTTGTGATTTTGTACACGGAGTGTGATGTGGAGTTAAGCCGCGCTGGGGTGCTGCAGGGAGAGGTGGGAGCGCCAGGCCCAGCCCCTGTGTTATCCCCCTTGGAAGGGGCAGTAAGGAGCCTCCCGCTCCCTGCCTGCGCGGCAGAGCCCCCGCCTGGCCTAAGCGGCTCTGCGGCGGCCCCTGACGTCGCTGCGCACTTCCAACGCTATGCGTACCTCCTACCGCCGCCCTCTGGGCGCGCCGCGAAAAGACGTGACTTGAAGGCGCCGGGTCGTCGTCCAGCAGCCCCCATCCCCTTCCCTCCGCCGCCTCGGATGCGAAGTGAAAATCTCCGCCTCGCCGGGAGAACGAAGTGGGAAAACAAAAAGCCGAGGAGGCCCCAGCGAGGATCGAACTCGCGACCCCTGGTTTACAAGACCAGTGCTCTAACCACTGAGCTATGGAGCCACCTATCAGTTCCAGCCCTGCCGAGGGTTGCTGTGCCTCTGCCCGGGCCGGCTCCCGGGGCCCGAAAAACGCGGCGGCCCCACGCTTCAACCCCCCCCTACCGTACGGACGCGAGGCGTCGGGCGGCCCCGAGCAGCCCCGCGCTTGCCGGCCGCCCGCTAGGCCTCGGGCCGCAGCTATGAAAATAAGGTGCCTCAGGGCACAGCCGAGGCGCTGTGCGCTGCCTGCCGCCGGCGCTGGGAGCCGTGTGGGACAGAGCTATGGGCACCTCGGGGCTGGCTGGGGGCTCTCCGCCCCAAGCTTACAGCAGGGCCCCTCAGATTCCTCCGAAACCGATTCCTCCGCACCCATTTCCTCCGCACGAGAAGCTACTCAGGGCGGAAGTGTGTGTGTTTGTGTGAGCTCGTATCCCGTCCCGGCTCACCGCTGTGGCATCACCTTCGCCCCGGGGCCGTCCCGCCCGGCCCTTTAGCGACGGCTGCGAAGGCAGCACAAAACTCGTTGCAGTGAGCAGTTCGGTGGCAATTTGAGGCTTAAGGGAGGATTGTTTCAAGGATTGCTACAGCGTTCTCCGCCCGCCCCGGCTCTTCAGCGGAGCCCCCGTGCTGTGCAGGAGGCCGCAGTGCTTCCTCCTGGTGGGAGCCGACTCCAGAGTTTGGAAGGTGAGGCTCTGCAAGGCATGGGTTTTGTGCAAAGCAGAAAAGACAAAGTTTAAGTTGAGATACTACAATCAACTTGGTGTCCTAAATCTTCTCGGGCTCTGTGAAATAACTCCTGAAGGAAAACAGGTTTAATTACCTTGCAAATAATAATTCTGTGTTCATTAGCATATAAACCTGTCTGTGAGATAGGCCTTGCGTGGCCTTAGTTTCTCGTTTAGTTTTTACAGAGCAAGGAAATTTGACCCCATTGAAGATTTTCTCCTCTATGTGTTAAGGAGCCAGTCTGTCCCAGGCAGCCCTCCTCCATGAAAGCTTAGGTGAAGAGGTAAGCGGTGGAGGAGAGATCGAGACACGCCGCTCTGGAGTAATAAATCTGAGCAGTTTCGCTGTATGCTGGAGTCACGTCTGAGAAACGCTGATGTGATTTGCTGGGTGCAAGCCTCAAATTGTGTGTGACCAAAAGTAAAGCTCCTTGAAATGAGAATAGACAGAAAAAGCTGTGTTAAGGAGTTAAAGACCTTTCATCTATCTTACACTCCACAAATCATGAACTAGGTCGACTTCCTTTTTTTTCACCTTCACTTTGAGTGGATGTGATCTCTGTGGACAAACTAGACCAGTTCTGGTGAACTCTGTCTTGTTTATGTAAGACATTAAAGTTACTTTAAAATATCTGCTGTTGACCACTAATGTGGCAGCTGATAAATTCGTGACGTGTCACGTTTCTTTGATGGTTGCTTTTTTTCCTTCCCTTTGAAGATAGTGGGTCTTTATTGCTGGTAAAGCTCTTCTAAAGAGGGCTAAAATGTCTGTGGTGTGTGTTCCACTAATGCCTCAGGGAACTGAAATAGAATCACAGCTTAAAGTAGGAAGCAGCAGAACTGTCTTGTACTTTTCCTGCTATGAGACCAGCCTACCTCCTTGCCTCTAGGAGAGCTGAGCGGCAGGGTGAGTGAGGCATGTTCTGAGAACAGAATGGTGTTGCTGTCAAGTTTTCTGTGGCAGTGGAGCTACCTGTCGCTGTTGGTTTTCAACGTAGGCACAAAGCTTGCAACTACCATGGTTGTACTGTTTCCAGGTTCCTTTTGCTCTCTGCTTAGAGTGCACTGCAAGATGGGCTGCGCTTCAAAGCTGTGACAGGCAGAGTGGTAGTCAGATACCCTGAATGGGGTTCAAGACGTGTGATGGAGGTACCGTTCTATAAGTAAACCCTCTAGCTTTATTTTGCAATACAAATGAAGAAACATTTCTAGGATGCAGTTCCTCTAACCTGAAGGTACACCTCCAAAATAGGTCACCTGAATCGTGGTCTAGAAGGGCTTGCTTCTCAGATGGCTGTGAAGGGACTTGATGGTGGAAATACCAGCAGTTACGTGAGACAGGTCTCTCTGGGTGTGACAGGCTTGTACCAGCGAAGGCTGGTTAGTGACCAGATCCTAACTCACTGAGAACCACCTGGGGAGTGGCACAGCAGCACTGCATAGCTCCTGCCTGCAAGCTGCTAATGCTGCTAGCCAGCCCATCCTCTTGGTCTCTTTCGTACTGGGATAGCTTTAATTAAATACCTTTGCTGTAGATGTTTATATTAGACTGTAGCTAGAAACATCCTGTCGGGAGGGCGAGATAATTTTTAGGAAGAAGTCAAGACAAATTATGTATCTAAAGAAGCCTCTGTGATTATTTCTGCAACTAGACGCACAGGTTTTGAAATTAAGCGTTTAGGCAATAACATCATCCAGTTTTCAGTTCACTGCTGTTGAAAGCCGCTAGATGGAACCGAAGTACTGTGTGAGACGATGAGGAAAATGTTTGAACAGGCTTCACACGCCGAGATGGGTGAAATTTTACCGTACTACTTTTTGTCCAACTCCATAGGACAGTTTAACTTTAAAGATGTGCTAAACATGTAAAGATCCACGCTTTTTATATAATGCTCTGTAAAATTTCCTTTGATTTGCAGTGAGGTTAAATTGGGGCTGTGTGTACCCCTTGCTCTGCTGGGGTTAATCAGATTCTCTGAATTAAAGTAGTTAAAAGCAGAGGGCTATTTAGTAAAAGCAGCCATTTAGTAAAAGCCCTGTGGAAGCAAGCAAGCAAGCAGGCCCTTTGAAAGGTGGCACCTTTGCAAGCTGCCTTGCTGCGATAACACAACTGTTTTTTTATTTATTATAAAAGAGTTTGGGGGGGTGGGGGTGTCATTCCCAAGGAAGGGGGAATACTGAAGGTTATTGGGAGCATTGGCATTCAGAAAGGTTTCCTCTTCCTGAAGAAAGCTGTTAAGGAGGATTTGAAAGAGATATCCTAGATCCCTTCTACACCAAGGATAGGCATCAAGTTAGAAAGTAGGGTGGGAAGTGTCAGAATAGATGTAGTTTTGCATTGTGGACCAAAGCTGTTACTACCAATGACTTACTTCCTGATTAGTGCTCTGCCTGTCTGTAACACCCCAACTGAACAAACGTGTTTAACTGTGTGCAAAGCTGTTGTCAGTCCAGGAGTCAACTGTGTTGCTGTGAATTTACATCCATCTCGTGAAGAGCAGTGAGATAATCTCATGCATGTTCCATATGAGTTTATTGCTGCATTTTGCTTTTGACTGCTAACAGGAGAAGCAAACCAAAGGAATGACTCTTTAGACACCTGGTTCATGAATTATCCCTAGAATTTCTCTTTGCTACAATATTCTCTTTTCCTACGCTCCTTTGCCACCCAGTTCCCTGCTAATTCAGTTTTACTGATGTTCAGGATTCAGCTCTTTGCACAAACCTGCTACCAGCTTTGGGCTGCAGCGGTCTGAAATAAATAGCAGTGACAGTTTTCTCTGCAGACACAGTGTGTCTCCTACCAGGTTGTCATGGCTTGCCTACCTTTGTCCTCTTCACATCTGATTTTCCGTGTCCCAGGGGCAGCCTAGTGTACCTGGGATTATCTCTGCAGAAGTACAGGTCAGCAAAACAGGCATGCCTGCATGTCCTGATCAGCCACTGTCAGCGAGGGCTTGTGGCATAGCTCCAGTCTTTTTATGAGGCAGGATGCTCTGGGGTTTTAATTGTTTGACAGGTTTAGTTCTGTTGGTTTTGTTGACTAAAGAAACTCTGTAGTAACCTAAAGGTGTCTGAATTTAATGTATTAATTTTAACTGGCAAGTGCTGATGGATTAATTTGTCTTGTAAAACTGCAAGCGGCTTTTTTGGTTTGGTTTGCTGTTTTGTTTTTTTTTTTTAGTAAAGTCTAAAAATGAGGAGAAGGCTTCCTGCTGAGCTTGGAAGGTGCTTGGAGCTGGTCTTTGGGGTATCTTAGGCATTGAAGGATCTCAACATGTGTTTGAGACCTACCTTCTCTTCTACATTTGAAGCTTTAAGTCCTGTTTGATTGAGATATACCTTAGGAAATGTCCTGCTGTTCTGCAGTTTCAACCCATTCAATCCTTATAAAAAAAACCACCACATCATTCTTCAAATTACACAGAAATGATCCGCTGGTCCTTGAAACATTTAATACAAAACACAGGCTAGAACCAGATAAAAATCAGCAAAACCAACCTGCTTTGGTTTTTCCACTAACAATTACCATTTGTAACAGAGGTTGGATGAGGTGTTGTGAAGGCTGTTTCCAGGTTTGAACTTGTGCCCTGTTTACATCCCTGCTCCATCTGAGCATGAGATACTGGTGTGTACTGTTCCCTTTCTCTGATCCTCTGCTTTGCAAAGGAAAGAAGTTGAAGCATAGAGCAGATAGGGTGACCTTTCAAAATGACTTTTGTAGGCTCAGTGTTGTTCCTTGGGACAAACATCCACTATCACATGCAAACAATTCTTGCCTTTTTAACAGCATTTTGTGCAGCTCAGAGAGGAGCTAGAGACTGCTGTGACCCCCATGGAAGTCCCCAAGGTAGGAAATAGCTGGTCCATAGCTGGACATCTGCTGATCAGTCATATGTTTATGTCTCTGTGTATGTGTGCTTGAGTTCTTCCTCACCTGAGACAAACCTGGAGGCCTTTGCTCAGTTGTTGGATTTCAGGAAGTATAGGAATGTAGGGTTGTCTTTGATGATGGTAATCCTCTCAAATTTGGCTGAAACCAGTTAGCAGATTTAAAAGTTACTTGGGAGTGCAAGGCAAAGGAACCAGGAGATCCAGAATCCCTCTCCTTACTCCAATACTGACTCTGTCTCCAGCTGTCCAGCACTTCTCTCCCAGCCTCCCAAAGGGATGGTGGATATGTGTATTTGTAGCATGCTCTATAAATGCAAAGTCTTATTATTATCAGTGTAAAAATAGACTCAGGAGATTTCAAGTGGGCTGTAATGGAACAAAAGTGTAGCAACAGGATGGCCCACAACTCCATGCCTTTGGAAAAAAAAAAACAAAAACAACTAAAATCATGAGCAGGTTAATTTTTCCATTGCTCTCTTTAGACATGGGGAACAAAGCTTCCTAGTAGGCCTTGTTCTAAAGAAACGTTTTGGTGATGGTTTCTTCCAAGGAATGTTAAGGCTGTGGGTACTAAGTTCCTTGTGAAGCTCAGTGGAAGGTAGAGAAATGGGAATGGGTCCCAAGTGTGGCCAGCTCTGATGTAGATGGGAGGCTGCTGTCCCAGCCATGGCCTGTTTGCAAGGGTTTGAATATTTGACAAGATACAAGCAAGACACAAATGTGTGGGTGTGCTCTGGCTTTCAGTAACTGGGAAAGGTGAAATAAAGAGACCTGTCACACTATCAGTCACCTTCCTCAAGTGCTCACCTTCCCTTTCCTATGACATGCATTTGAGTCCAATTTGAGTAAAGTCATCTTCTCAGTTACTGGACTGGACAAACATAGCACACACAATAAACTGAAATGTTGGATGGAAGGTTTCTGTATGCTTTCCCACTTGGGAATTTTCATGTTGTATTGAAGCCCTTCTCTGCAATCCAGTCCCTTGGTTCCCATTGCTGGTGAAGGTTTTGAACACAGAATGTGCAAGTGGCTGCACTTTTGTGCACTCTTTTTGTTGTCTTCAGCTGCCAAACTACTGACGGTCTCGTGTGCACTCACCCCATAGTTTGAGGTGAGCAAAAATAACAACTAGTATATGGCTACACTGCAGCCTCACTGAATAGACTCTAGTGGGAGCTTTGTTTTAGGATAGTAAACCAGTGAAATACAAGCTGTGAAACCGGGTTGGGTCATCCACTGTGACCCAGAGCACGAAACCCAGTGTGTTAAAACCACTTTCCTTAGCAGTTAGGAAATTCAAATATAGATCTCATACAGTATCTTTTGCCTGGTAGTTATTAGGTTTTATCACAGCTTTAGACCTTCTGGGCTATCAAAAACATCTTTTTAAAATAGGGTATAATTTATCAGTTTATCTATGAAATGTTCTTAGTCTTCCAGTTACAATGTTACTGGATAGCAGGATTGTGTTGTAGGTATGTTTATGAGTCATTCTTGTTTACCTGCTAGTGTTTCCTCTAGATGCTGGCAAAGTTCTGTACCAGTGTTCCAGAAAAATCACACAAAAGAAAGGATGAGATATCTTACATAGAGAGGACCCAGCTCTGGTGACCTTTCCACCAGAGCAACCCTAGGCAAAAACTTACTGGAAAGGGCACTTACCTTTTGCTTAGTTGGCTGCTTTTCTGGTGGAAGCAATTCTGGCCATGGGATAAATCTGGACAGTGGTGGATTGATATTTCCCTGTAAGTAAAAATAAATTTAAAAAAACACCAATTTCCCATTTAGTTCTACAGTTAAAGCAGAATTGCTTCAAGGTTGATGGTACAAATGCCCATTAATATGCTACAAGAGATTACAGTTGGGAAATTTCTCTTTCAAACAGTTCTGGGGAAAAAAAAAGTCACATCTTCAAGTAAATAAAAATTGATCCCTTCCTATTTATGGTAAATAAGTCGGTACTGTATAAAGGAAACAACACTAAAGAGAAATGCTTTTAAAGATTGACTCAGCTACTGTGATTTTATAGGACAAATGAACAAAACTTGTTTGGATTCTTCCCAGAAAAAATATACACTTTTAAGGTTCTCTGGAGAATAGAAAAAGAAGCAGTAGTAATGCAGAAGCACTAGTTTAATATCCAGCCTACCATATACTTTTGTTTTAGTGTGGAGTGCACATAGTCAGTCCTGAACAATTCTTATGCCACACATCCATGTTTAACGTTTGGAGTCCTTGAACATGTCTGTGAAGCAAGAGTGGAGACCCACATTATGCTTAGTGCAGAAAGTTGAGAAAGAAAGGCAAAGAATCGTGGCTTTACTTGTACTCATCCCCTTAGACATGTCCTTGGGCTGAGAGTTCTCTACAAGCAGAATTCTTGGTGTATGTTGTGAGGTGTCTGGAAAACAGATAGTAATAAATACATCATTTTTTAAATGGAAGATGGATAATTCAGTGCCTAAGAATGTGAGCTGGAGAATAAATCGATCCAAAGAGACTTTCTGTTCTTTGGTGTTCATTTCTCCTTTTTCTTTCCCCAGTGAATGCTCCTCAGTGGTCCCAGCAAAGGTATATTTTTACAAATGCCTTGCTGCAAAAATCTCAGATCTGCTGTCTCTCCTCATGAGAATTCCGAATTGCAGACCAGAAGGTGGATCATCACAGCTCGTGTTTAAAGCAGCAAGTGGCAAGTCAAGGTAATTTCAAGACTAAGCTTTTGTTTCTAGCTGAACTGATGGTCACTTGTTCTAAATCATTCTGACATGCTTAGTGAGAAGCAATAACACATTGCTGTCTCCTCTGAGCTCCTGAATTTACAGTAATAATTGTATGACATGAACCTGAGTTAAAGCTAATCTCCAGTTACCTCTTCCATTTTCATTTTTTTCCTCCTTTAGGCTGCTAGTTCTATATATCTTTGTCACAGAGGGTCACTGGGTTTAAAGGAAAGGAGAAAAAAATGTGAGCTAAAAGAAGTCTAATATGCTTTCTTCACTAAATACTGTGTTAGAGGTAGCTGTGCTTGCTCTGGTCTGATTTAGCTGGTGCAGATGCTACTGCTAATTGTGTAAACTAAATACAGTCTAGAAGGGATTTCTTAGTTTGTTTACAGAAGCACTTACAGAAGCAAATTGTTTCAGCAAGAGCCTATGAGTGAGGAAACCTCAGTGATCCTTTCTGCAGGACCTACTATGGGACAGGTTAGAAAATACCAGTAACACCAGCTATTGGCTGCTGCAGCGTGCATTTAATGTCCTTTTCCTTCTTTGGGGGAAGCAGGGAGGGACTGCTTTTTTCCACTTCAGTTGGAATATTCCTCCTTTTATAAGTATGCCTTTGCCAATTGAAAAAAAAACCCAACAAACCCTGAAAACTTGCCAGTCTAATAAATTCAAAGATTATGTAGATGAAAATCCCAAAGCTTTTGGGCTGTGACCACAGCATTGTTTAGATGAATTGGCAGAGCATGAAAACCTTTATCTCATCCCTGTGACCTAGGATTATTCCCTTAAATGCCTCCTCCAGGTGTCATTTTCCCAGTTCCTATTTTAGCATCTCTCTCATAGTGCAATAGAAGGAAGCTTGCAGTCAATAAAACTGATAATCTTTCTGTGGGTCAGTCTGTTGTGTTGTGGCCAGGGCTGGATTGATGTGTAGATGTTGTTCTGGTATGTAGTGCCCAAGTACAGCCTCAGAGCCTGGAACACTGTTTGCAAGAGTGTATGTCCTCCCATCTGTTTTGGGTGCTGTATTGTCAGATTTACTTGTGCCTGGTGCAAGGAGATCCAGATTTGTGTTACCAGGGGAAGGCCACAATGCTTTGTCCTTGAGGAAGCTTCTTCCTTAATTGTTCCTTATGCTTGGATGTAGCTGGCAGACTGTAGATGATCACCTTATCTGACAGTGGCTGCTTTCAGGTCTCTGTGGATGTACCCTAGATTCTGGATGCTCCTGTGACAGGCATGGGTGAAGGCACTTTGTACTCTTGGCAGTATGAATAGTGCTAAATGTGGAATCTCTTACTCAATTAACATGATAGGTCGAGTTTCTCAAAGCTCTTCTGGCTGATCATGAATTCAACTAGTCCCTGCATTATAGTCAGAGCTATGGTACATCCAGTTGATGTGGAGGATGAGCAATTGACATAAATTGTGTAGCAGGTCAGAAAAGAAGGACATTGTGTTTGATTCTTCTAGGAGCGAACTGGAGCAAGTCATGTACTGTGTTTATGCTGTGAAGCCCAGATCCTGCCTTATACTATGCTGTTCTAGTCTGTGCTAGATGAAAATCTGATCCTATGATTTAATTGACAATTTGAGCCATGTAATTCATGATCTGGACATTCTTTTGAGGTGTTTGTATTTCAGACTAGCCTGCTTGTCCTTAACAACCTTTCTGTCGCTCATAGCTGTTCCTGGATGGAAAAATCATTTGGCTTGTGGGATGCTATTTAATAAAAAACATTTCTTTATGTCTGAATTTATAATCCAACCAACAGAGGAAACTGTAGGTGATCATACCAGCAAAATGTTCATCAGTTGGTCCCTTCTTGTTTTCATTTTCACCTCAGAAGCAGGAGGAGGAAAGTGAGAGCTCTTCAGAGCTCTAATAGGCAATTGTCCAATGAAATGATAAGATTTGAATTACACACTGAGGTTGAAAATGTCCCTGTTGTGCAGGAAAGGACAACATCTGACATTGTCAGAGTTGTAATATATAAAACTGCACGTATGATAACTTGTCCAAAGTTACTACCAAAAAGAAAACAAGAAGATGTCTTTGTCCACCAGAATGTCACACCTTGCAGATTTAGAGCGGGATGGAGTGCTTTGCTGACCTCACAGGGGCCAACAAAGTCTTTTCCTTGTATAATCCCACCTGCCTTTCTCTGACCCTCCAGCCCTCAGCCCACACAGCTGCTAATGTATGGTGTCACTAATCCACTAGGTCCCTTACCGCATGAAGCTCAGCATTTTGCAGGTTGTTATCTGTCTTTGAACAGGAATACCGTGGCACAATGCATGAAGACTTTATTTGCCTTTTGCTGTTTATCTTCATCATCCCACAGACTTTCATCACTAGTTCTGCTGAATAATAGGAGTAAGAAAACATTATAGAAGTTTACCAGGGGGACCCTATCTCAGAATTACTGGTTATGCTACCTAATAGAGACATCCTTCTGGTAATACAGGCTGTTTATCAAAGCATCTGTAGATAAGATTTGCTTTGAAACAGCAGCCTAGGGAAAGTTTTTTTCTTGAGATTTGGAAGAGAGGAGTATTGTCAGGTTGAGAGTGGGCTGGAGCTGCATGTAGGGTTTTTCCTCTGCAGACACTGCATGCAGGACAAGATCTTGGTGAGAATGTGGAACACAAGGAGCTGGTGACCAATAGGAGAGACAGGTCATGTGAGAAGATTGCAAGTGTATATTAAAGAAATTGGTAAATTTATCTCAAACTCTGCCAAGCTTTGTGCAACTGCCTGCATAACACTAAAGAAAATTCTGGTATCTGTTGAGCTAATTTGCAAATAATCTGCATGAAACCTCTATAAAATTAACACTGCTTGACAGCTCTAAGGAATGGAGTCACTTGCTCATAGCAGGTCACTTCTCACTCCCTTAAACCTGCCAGCCTAGTACAACGATTCAGTGATTCAAGGAGGAGCATGGGAATGTGGTCTGATGGGAACTGAGACACTTCAATTAGTATGGCTCCTGCAGTTCTTGTGCCTGTTGCTACATCTTGCAGCTTGAGCAAAGAGTGATAGTGAATTTGTGGCGGCGGAACTAGAAGGGAGCTCATATTATACCCAGTCTTTGAACGAGGCAGCTTGTAACTTGTTTTAGCAGGTAAGGTTTCCAACTAGTGAACGATTTACATGGGCTCAACGCAAGGAAGGAGGCATGCAGTCTCACTGAAAGTGCTCCTGTTACAGCTCCATGGCTCTTGCCTTGCATTCATCAGCACACCTAACACCACAGAACCCTGAAAGTTTCATATCCTCCCAGCATTCTGATATTTATGGCAGTACTGCATGTGATCTTTTCAGTTGTGATGTGCCAGTGACCTTGGGTTTCAAGACTGCTTGGTGCCCTTGCCTAGCATTTTCAGGCTTGACCATTCTGATTTGTTAAAGATATAGTCTGAATTGAGTTCTGACCTTCTGGGACATTAGATAGATGGGGTGTTCCATAGCCTGTTTGCTTTTCAGTTGTCCACTAGTGTCAGATTATCTCCTCTGTTCTTGAACACATAATTTCCATTTATTTATCCATAATAAAATCGGTAATAGTAGGTTTTCACGTGCTTTTATGCAGCCATCTAACCAGGAATAGCTACATTAGCAATCTGTCACAATGGAAGAAAATATTCTGTGTATGTATAGTTAAATTGCAAAGGGAAATCTGAAGCATGAAAGAAATGTATGAAAACAAACACCCAGGAGTTTGGTGGTGCAGATGAAGCTAATCTGTGAGGCCTTCCTTAGTCCCTCCGAGCTTGCACAGCCAATAGAGTTCTCAGTAGAATTCTGAGCTCCGCAGTTGCATCGGGGTTTTTCCTCTTGTTAAACGGTGGTTAAGTGTGGTACTTGTGTGGCCACACAGGAGCCTCTTTCATGAGCTTGCTGGGTCAGATGGAAACGTTATGTGCTGGGAAGCGCTGCCTACAGAGGAGGGTGTGGGGCTTGGCAGAAGCAGTTGGCAGGCACCATTTTGGCAAGGAGAGTCAGACCTGTGGGCCGCAAGGTCACTGAGAGGGGTAGGAAAAGAAGTCTTGTGTATCTTTTAATGGCAGAGGGATTTAATTTGACATGATAAAGTCACAGTCACTTTCATCCTTCCACTCCTACCTCTGCTTCTCTGATTCAATGCTGGCATCATATTGTATGAACCAATGCAACTTGATGCAGCTCCCAGTTGCTGGTGGGAATGGGAAGGAGTAACAGGAGTGGGAAGTAGGAGACTTGTTCTTTTGGCTGTAGCTGGTGGTTATGTTGGCTTAGTCATGGAGCCACAGTTTATGACTCTAGGCATGCACAGGTTTTAGCTGGTTTTTTTCAGGTCTAACACAGATTTCTTTTACTGAATATTCTGAATTCTCAGTGATTGTTTTGGAAACAGATGTAATATGCTTTATGTACAGCGTACTTGAAGTTACTGGTAAGCATTCTCACTCTCTTCCTGTTTTTCTATTTGGGGTATCAAGGAGGATGAATTCCTGCCTGGAGTGGATGTTGTGGTCATGGTGTTGTGGCCATCTCCCTGCTGCCCTTTAACAGATCACAAAGCACACCTAGAAGCAAGAGAACTCACCTATGGGTACTAGTTTTAGCTTTGTGTTATGGCAGCTCAGCTTCTCAGTTTGCCTCTCCTGCACCCACTTTGTTTCTTTCTGTTTCTGTGGGCATATATTTTAGGTAGTAAGTGCTCCACAGTAGACAAACTAGGTATGTGAGAGGTGCCACATATGGGTAGCTGCTACCAGATGCTCCTGTTCTGGTACCAAGATACTCTTGTAGATGTGATGGTTGATAAAAATAATTAAGACCATGTATTGGTGATGGTTGGCAGAAGTAATTAAGACCATGTATCACCCTCCACTCAGCTCTGCTGTTCTGAAGTGGGAAGTATGAGCTTTTCCCCTCCAATGGGAGTCCTCTATCTCCCCTAGTGTCAAGACAAGCAGTGTTCCTAAGCTTGGGAGGTCATTAGGGTCATGGGAGCTGCTAAGTTAGCCTGATAGTGGTGCAGGTGGAAAGCAAAGAAAGGAAGAAGAGGGTGAGCAATGAGGAAAAGGCAGGCAGCCCCAGTTCTCCTATCATCTACTGAATGGTACGAGATGCATAGTAATGTTGCTCAGCTTTCCTGTCTGCTCAGTGGGTATAATGGGAAGTCTTTGAGGAGTGTAGACAGAATGTTTCCATTGCACTATGCACACTAAGTGTTGGCTGTTGAGAAACTCATCTTGTTTCATCGTGTTTGTCAATAGTTCATGTTCTGTTACTTTGCTGTCTTGCCCATTACTGGGGTGAGAAGGCATTAGCAAGGGGTTCTGTTTGCTTCCCTTGGTGGCCAATTCCCTTGCTGTTGGCTAAGAAAATTAATCATTAAGCTTGTACAGAAGGAGACCGTGCAGATTTGTTTCTGAACGCTTTACAGAAATCTGTGGACAAATTGTCTGAGCCCAGGGCATTTCCAGATTGCATATCCTTAATTGTATTAACACCTCAGAGCCATCTGATGGATTGTCTAACTGTTCAACCATCTGGTCTCAAAATTTAGGCAAGCCTTACTTTATGGAGAAACTCTGAGTCACTCACACTGGAGTGTCATTAGATGGCCCCTGGGCTGCTCTTTGATGGAGAAAGGCTACAACAGTGTCACTGGTGATAGTATGCTGATTGAGAGAAACATAAGGTATTAGGGGCTCATTAGTTTTGATTAATCAGGCTAAAAATACAGCTTTGGTGCCTTTCTTGTCTCTGCAGAAAGAGTAGTTTTTTCCTCCAACTCCAAATCATAAAAATTGGCATTGTTTTTAGTTGCTTTGTATTTCTTTAAATCTAAAAAGCCCATTCCACTTTCAAAACAAATATTTGTTGTCTATTAGGTAGTTAAGTCTTGTTTACTTGATTACCAAAACACTTAGAAGCTTTAATGCACTTTCTTTTGCAACACCCACATGAGGTAGGGAACACAGTTACCCTCATAGGAGTAACAAGAGGATGTACAGAGGAAAAAGGTCATGTAGAAGAAGGTGACTTTCACTGAGGACTGGAGCTGGTTTCATGCCTACTGGTTTCTGCATACTCACTTTCTTTCCCAGAGGTAGAGAAACCCTGTAACTAACTTGCTAGGAGATTCCCAGAGGGAGATGGGGTGCCATGGGGCTGCTCTTGCTCCCAGGGCAAGTGTGCACACGTGCTGTGTGGTGGGCTCAGGAAAGGTCCGCTTTCAGTGGGTAGTTTCCTAATTCCCTCTCATCATGTGTGGCCTGTGCTGGCCAGCCCAGAGGGTTTGAGGGTGCTGGCCTTCTGGGTGAGAAAGCCCTGCACTAGGTCGTCTTTCTCTTTTGGAATCATCTGTGTTCAGTGCTGGCGAGGGGACGCAGGGTGACTGAAGGAGAAGCAAGGCAGATAGAGAAGTGCTTTCCATTTCGTGCTGCGGCCACTGCAGACTCAATTTTCAAGATTATTTTTGGCCAATAAACCAAGCATTTATATTTCAAATTATTTAGAGACTAGATATCTGTTTGTGTGCTTAAAACTCTCGATAATTGGGCCCAAGAATACACAGTATGTCCCAGAAATGCCATGAATCACAGAGGGCTCTACAGGCCTGAATCTACAGAGAAACACTTTTAAATTTTCAGAAGAAGCCTAACTTTGATTTGGTTTGAAACAGAATCCTGAACTCATCATGTCCTCAAACATGACTTGCACCTTGAGATGTTCTTACTAACTCTAAGATACAAAGGAAGTGAGTCCAAATGAGAAATGAACTCTGCTAAGCTGGAGCTTGTGCTCCACCATCAGACACACAGCAGTCAGTGGTGGCAGAAGAGAATGCTTTTCTCTGCTCTGCGTTGGCCAGAATCGCGGTTACCGGCAGGGCTGAGTGTCCAGGAGACTTACAGCTTCTGTGGGTGACAGGAGACTTTCCGGCTGCCTGCTTCACCTCCCCGTGTTTTGCTTTTTTTTTTTAATTTCACTCCTCTCTCCCTCCCTGTCTTACCTGTACCTCAACTCTTAAACTTGAGGGAGTATGCTAATAGGGAAGAACAGCTTCATTTACACAACCAATCCAATCTATCACACATGGGCTTTCCGGCTGTCTGTGCAGTCATTAAGACACAGCCGAGTTCTTTGCTTGCTACCCCTTTAACCCCCTTCTTCTGATGAGGAAAAGTCCCAGAGCGGTTGGTCTGACTGTTTGGGATGATCCCAAGATCAAAAGGCAATTTTTGATCATCTCTGTATGCAGACAGAGGCTGATTGGTGCTACTTATGTAGGTGTAATTCAGAAGCAGTGCCGTGGAAGTGAAATGACTTCATTCTAATCATTGGAAAGACACAGACCTTTTGTGCAGATCCAGATAGCCATGAAGGTGATCAGAGAATGTATAGAGCCTCTCCTATGAGACAGGCTTTCAGAGTTGGGCTTATTCAGCCTGGAGATGAGAAGGCTCTGGGGAGACCTTATAACGGCCTTCCAGTACCTGAAAAGGGACCTGCAGGAAAGGTGGGGAGGGGCTCTTTATGAGGGAGTGTAGTGACAGGAAAAAGGGAAATGAGTTTAAACTAGGTTAGATTTAGATTAGGAGTTAGGAAAAAAATTCTTCCCTGTGAGGGTGGTGAGGCCCTGAAACAAGTTATCTGGAGAGGTTGTAGATGCCTCATACCTAGCAATGTTCAAGGGCAGGTTGGATGGGGCTTTGGCAACATAGTCTAGTTGAAGATAACCCTTGTCACTGCAGGGAGGCTGAACTAGGTGACCTTTAAAGGTCCCTTCCAACCCAAACTGTTCTGTGAGTCTGTTCAGTCCTAGAGCTGGGATAAACGTGATCAGAAGTTGAACCATTTCCCTCTTCCTCGTCCTTACCTAGGTGACACGGCAAGCAATGCTAGCTCACAGCAGGGCTGTTTCTGGTGAATGGGTAAAAGACTTCGTTGAGTGAAGAGGCTTTGTTTGTTCTGCCTAGCTTCATTCCTGGCTGTCTTACAATCTGCTGTTATTTTCTGCTGTGCTTCAGAAGGTGCAGTTTCAAGAAGAGAGTACAACAGTGGCTTGAGGCCATCTCTGCTTCTATTCCTCAGCTTCTCAGGGGCCAGTTTAAATTAGAGCAGCCCCCGTGGGTGCTCTTGCAGATGCTTTACCCAGCTGCTTCTGTTTCTGTAGCACAGAATGCCTCAATCACACCCCCATCCCTGACATTGCCCCTGTGCCAAGGACAGAGATGGTGGCAATGTACAAATTATGCAGGCCTTGTTCTGCTCTGTACCTGCTGCTGTATTGCTGGGACAGTGTGTGAGTGCTGAAATGGGTCTCAGTTCTGTAAAATGCCTGTAATATTTCATTGCGGTGTTGCAAGAGTTGGATTCTATGAACTTTGCTGTAACAGGACCCAAATTTTAGTATATTGGGAGCAAGTTTTGCTGACTGTCTGGTAGTGGCAAAAGGCAGAGTGGAAGCATCCCAGCTACACTTGAGTTTCCCGTGAATTTGTCCAGCTGAGCATATAACTAAGGCCTTGCTGTGTGTCCCAGTGCAGCAGTATCAGTGGTGGGAAGCTGGAGAGTGGAAACAATTGATAGGTTGCTGGTCTGCCCACCCATTTCTCAAGTGGATCAAACAGGTTCTTCAAAAGTTTTCAGGAAAGTCAGACAAAGGGTGTATTTATATGGACCGTTTCCTTAAAAAAAAAATCTTTTTTGATTGGTTAAGAACTTTGCTGTCATTGGTTTCCTGAGGGCATTTTAACAGAAAATACAGCATTGCCCTTTTCTTTTTTTTTTTAAAAAAAAAAGTCTGCATTGCAAAGAAAAGGAAAAAGAGGCCATTTTTTTGTAGAATGCTTCATGTGCAGTTCTTTCACCCAGACCTTAAGATTGCTTCATTATTTGGGTGAATTATTTAGAACTGGGCTTTCCTTCACTCAAGCCCATATAGTTTTGTGCAATAGAAGGAATTTTGCATTACAGAGGCATTTAACAGGCTTTTACACTTAATACTCATGCAGTGTGGTGTGGGTCTCTGAATAAAACATCCTGTCTGAACATGAAGTATCGGCACTAACCTGCAAAGTGGTACGCTGAACCCCTCATCAAACATGTTTAATTGTCTACTGTGTGTCACAGACATGAGGGAGTGAAAACTAGTTTGTTGCCATCCCACAGTTGTGGAGTATCATGTAAAGGCACCTCAGGATTGCTCTAGATTTCCTGGTGGGTTACAAGATATGCTGATGCTCCAGACAATTTTTGGTTTAAACAACCTCATTGCTTCAGTGAGGCATGTACTGGCCATACCCAAACAGTGATTTCCTCTTCCCAATGAAGATTAAGATGGCTGTGCCTCCCTTTGTCCCATATGATTAGCACACACATTCCCCAGCAAGGTGAGGATGAACGTTCTTCCTGTGGCCCCTATGCTTATCATTCATATCCTTCTCCACAGTGAAGCTGCTTTTCCAAGATAACAGAGTAGCAAAGGTTATGCACTGCTTGAAACGGTTTTCCAGCAGTTACTATGCTACTCTGATAGCTTTTCTATCTTCTTTTTATAATTTTGTTTGTAAAAATACAGTAAGCACATAGTTACATTGCTGGACTGGAAGGATAAAAACTTCTAATTTTCCAGTTAGACCACAATTTTATTTCTAGTCTTTTACTATATTTTTTGTTCTGAGTACCGAATCCTGTAGGGTTTTTTCCCTAACCTCATGAGGAGATTGCTGTAATATTTATAATGCATCGTCTCAAGTGAAAGACGGAGGAAATGGCTTGCTGACCTAAATATCAAAGGTCTAATTACTTTCTCCCATAGAAATCAGCATGCAAGGAACTGAGAAGGGACTAATTTAGAAATATATTTTTCCCCATTCCTTGTCCAGGATAGCGGGAGCATGTCCCTTCTAGCCAAAATGGTGAATTTCCTTCCAAAACATTCATGCAGATTCCACAGGACCGGCCTGTTCTGGTGGTAAGGGTGATGTGAGTTTTGGACCCATTACTGGATTCTTTGCTGTTCAGCTCAGGTTCTGCTGAAGCCAGCAGCAGTGCCTTACAGTGGCATGCAGTTAGGTCAGATAATGATGAGGGATGAACCAGCCCAGTTTTTTCCATCAGTGTCTGCAGATTTGTGCTTTCTGTGAGCTCATGGAGGTTCAGGCAAGGCTATTCTGGTTTCTGAAGCATAACTCACTGAAAGTCAGTTGCATGATTTACTTTGTGGGAGAATGAGTGGTGAGTCTTTCAAGATGAGGTGTGCTATGAACTTTAAGAAAATCATGTATATTTTATAAAACCAAGATTTGGCTTGTCTTGTCTTTCTCTGCATTTCACTCCTCTCTCATGCAATGCAGAAGTTGAGGAGTATGCTGCTTACCTGGCTAAATTATATTGCTGTTGTATGCCCAAAATCAGTTCCTGTATTGGTCAGTGATCAGAAGGGAGAAAGCATAGCCACAGATATATCTTTTAGTCCTGACAGCCTATTCTTTGGGGTAGCCATCCCTGAGAAGTGTACTTGAGGAGCAGTATTGGTATCAACAGCTCCAAGCATAGACCATCAGAGGAAATCAGCTCCTTCTTTATCCATTGCAGCAGAAACAGTGAGCAGATACCCCTGTCCCAGGGGCAGCCAGGGTTGTCACCATGCTGTCAGAGCCCTTCAGAGCTCTGGGACCACATGTCTACATGTTCCAACTGCAAACTGGATTTGAACAGGCATCTTGTCAGCTATGTCTGAAAAAAAAAATACCAAGAAGTCTGATACCAATGCTCCTTTAGCCATGGGGTTGTTTGTACCTGCTTAGACTACCAAATGTATTCTTTTGCTTAGCAAGCCTGGAGAATATGTCAGAAAAGAATGAAGGGTTAAGCCAGATATAATCTAGCTCATTATGGAGGGGCCCAAATGATGTATGACCAAAGATTTGAAAATGCTGATCAAGAACTGACTTTGAAAACAGGGTACTCTTTCAGTGATACAAGAAGAAATAGCTTCTTTCTTGTGGTCTGGGTAACAACATGTTTGGGGCCAATTTTCAGCCATTATGAGCCAGTAGAACTTTTATGTTGACACATATCAGTTTGTCTGTATTTTTCTTACAGATTGTGTAGCACCTTGACCACAGCCAGCTCCTTAGAAATAAGCCACGTTGCAGAATGCCAGCAGATATCTCAGAAGGCAGGTCCTAGATACAAAGTCTGCACCAATCCAGGTCTGCACCAATCCCAGTTGTCAGGTGATTCGTGCCTTTTGCCACTCCTTGTCAGCTAGACACCATTTCTGTGGGTATAGAGGATCTCTGCAAGTAGAAATTAATGTCTGGTGCATGTCATGAGAAACTTGATTGCCTTGGCCTCCTGACTCTGTTCATGCCTCTTTTACCCTAGTCTAGTATAGGTAGGGGTCTAGTGAGAAATGTCTTTGAAAAGTGAGGGTTTCTTTCTGCTGGTTTTGTAGAGTGTGTCCTCTCAGTGTCTTGAAATGGATGGTAATGGTACACTGATGTGATCTTGTTTAAAACTATTCATTTGTTATGCAAATGAGATGTGAAAATAAGCTCTTCCTTTTTTTTTTTTTTTTTTTTTTACAAAAGTAGTTCTTAAAACACAGAGCATACAGTTGTCTTAATGCCGCCAGGGAGAGTGAAGTGGTATGAGATGCTCTTACGGGATGTGTTTTTATCATCCTTGCTTATAGTTAGTTTGCTCTCTGAGGTACTTGCTCATTAAAGGAACCTATTAAGCAATAGCAGAAGAAAAGAGAAGATGTGCTACTCTAGATAGCAGCGGAGAGATTTTCTGCTCTAAATCTCAGAGCAGGGGTAATTTAGGTGAATATAGGATTTGACAGCCTTGTTTGCAGTGACCGCATTCTTCTCTTTCTTGTTACATGGGAGAAAGTGAATCCCTGTTAAGATAATAATGGATGGTAAGACAACTTCTGAGCCACATCCCTGTTCTGGTCAGTTCCTCTTAGTCCTTGAACGCAGTGTGGGATTAGCTGGAGTCAGAGCTCCAGTGGAGAGCCGTGGGGCTGCCATGCAAGCCCATGAGCAGTGCCTGAGAGCAGCAGGGGATGCATAGTGACAAGGCTGGTGATGCAAAGATCCTTACCAGCAAGGGTGCAGTCCTGCTACACCAGGGTGATGCAAGCTGAGAAGCCCAGTGACAGCAGCCAAAGTCAGGCAAGAGTCCATTTCAGGGGATGAGTACGGTGATGAGGCAGGTCTGAAGGTCAAGCTCCGAGGAGTCAGCCAGCAAGTCAGGACCAGGATCAGGTCTGGACAGGAACTGGGGTCAGGAACAGTGCAGCAATTGCCAGGCAAGGTTATGGTGGCAAGGCATGTCCAAGGTCAACCTGAGAAATCAAGTCTGCAGGATAGCGTCAAGAGCTGGATCAGTGGGGTGTGTGGACATGGCTGTGACACTGCTGCAGTATAGTTCTGGCAGGGCCAAGGGAAAAAGCCCTAGCTTAAAAAGGGATGTATGAAATATGTTTTTTACTTCATGATGTGGCCGATATAGAGGTCCTGGGGAAGGGAGGGCCTTTAGGTTCTCTGTCTAAATGCAAAGAAAGAATAGGGGGTGGGAAAAGGGAAGAAGCAGACTGACTTTCATAAATACATTGATCATATCAGAAGAAAAGCCTCAAGCTGGATTTTATTACCCTCTCACCTGTTTTCTCCCTTTGCAGTGTGTGGATACTCCTCTGGTCAGACATCTCTTAGCAGCCCACAAAACAATTATGGGCAGGCAGTAGTAGCAAGGCTACAGGAAAGCTTTTGCTTCCTTACATGACTCCTGAAAATAGACTTCTGTTTGGGAACTATTTGTTTTATATTAGAAATGGAAATCTCATGCCAACTGAATGTTTTAACTGTATGTTTAAAATAGCTAAAGTTCTGGAAGTAAGAAATTCAGGTTCCAGTTGCAGTTCTGACTCACAGTCCTGTTGTACGTTGTGGAATTCAGTATTTTCCCTTCCTGTTTAAGTGTATAAATGGATGGTACAGCACATGCCTATTTAGGATTTCTTCTTCCAGTTCCCAGTGAAAGCCAGAAGTGGAATAGAAGTTAGAAATAATTTTATTAAAATTAGAATGAATAGAAGACACAGCACCTACTATGTCTAAGCATTGGCACATTTGTAATCCAAATCTGGAACTGAGTTTGGCTGTGACCCAATGTGAATTAATATGAACATCTTTTATATCGCATTGTTTTATCAGTTGCTCCTTATCATTGAAAAGTACTCAAATAGAAACAGAGTTTGAGTTGCTATTTGGACCCATTTTTGGTAAGCTGTCCAAGAAAAAAGAAAATGACAACATTACTCCAGTGAAATTAGTCTGATTTTTACATGACCTTTTCATCACTATCAGTTGAACTGTTTATACTTGTCATTGATGTTTTCAGGTGGCTTCAACAGGTATTCCCATTTTTATTCGAGCACATTAAGTAGTGTATGATAAAATAAATTTCAACAAGCATTTTATGTACACTTGTTCTGTAAGTTGCATATACTTGTGGATGTCCATTTTTTGTTCCAGGGAGACAAACCTGTTTTTAAACTCAAACCTCCAAGTCAGAATTCCATTTATTGGCACCTTTCTTAGTCTGTGATGGTGAAAATCCACTGTAGACATCCCTGTGGATTCTAGGTTTTATTCCTAGATCGAAGGGGTGAATTTCTTTAAAGGATACCATGCTTTTGTCAAAAACTGTTTGTCACACACTTAGAAAGCACAAGGTACTTGAATATCAGAGCAGGTGCCAGACAAGGGAAGGAGAGAAGGTAGCATCTCTTTAAATCAGTTTTCTCTCTGGAAAAGAAGATATTCAATATGTTGAACAGAATGAGTTACCTTCTAAGATGTCACATTTACTGCTACCCAGCAAACTTGCTCCAGTGTGGGCCTCTATCTCTCTCTAGGTCACAGATTCTTCCATATTCCTCCACCTGCTCCATGGTGGGCTCCTGCCTGGCCCAGGTGCCTCTTCACGGGTCTCTTCATCCTCCATGGGCTGCGGGGGGACACCTGCTTCACCGTGGTATTCTCCACAGGCACCTCCTTCTCCCCCCTTCACTGACCTTGGTGTCTGCAAAGATCTCACTCCCTTCTCCAGTGGCACAATGTGGCTGCTTGTGCTTCTCTAAAATGTGATTCCCAGAGGCACTGTGACTGGCACTGATTGGCCCAGCTGGCCTTGTCAGCAACGGGATTTGGGAGTTTGGGCTTGGGAGCCCAGATGGGATTTACTCTGTTGGATCCCTAAGAAGTATCTTGCTGCTTCTTAAAGAAGCTATGTTGCAAAACAACCACTCAGCAAAGGCCGAGTCTGACCATTTCTGTTGTCTGAAACTGAATAGTTTCTCCTCTAGTTAGAGAGGAGATGCTTGATAGTCTGAGCATTAATAGAATATGTATTGTAGTTTGGTAGGGGACTTTGAAGTACAAGTCTAAATGTCAGATTTTAGCACCTTTAAATGGTCAGACCCTCCTTTGTATCCTTCTACAATAGCCTGCCATAAAATGGAACTACTCTACTGAAAAAAACCCACCAACAGTTATTTTCCTTACAGAATGATTTACACCTGAAAAGGAGAAAACAGAAGAAACAAACTTGTGACAGAGATTTGCATAGGAAGAATAGATTAAAAAATATATTTCAATGTCTAGCAATATTAAAAAAGAAGTGATGTTCATTCTATGGAATGCAGTACTGTTTAAAAGCTTACATAATTTCCCAAATTACCTAGTGATAATAATATCAGGTTTAATTGCATACATTTCTCAAGCAAAGAAGAGTGTCTCTTTGAAGAGGTGTTAGTACAGTTGTTCACATGGGCTGGATATTCAAAGCTTCTCCATTCCTCAGGATCCCTCCATCAGCAGGTAAGAAGCCACAGTGGAAGAGAGACTGCATAGTAATCTACCAGGTAAACAAGGTTAAAATAAAGAAGAGTTGCCAGAAGAAGAGTTGCATGAGGCAAATAGTTACCAGCAGCTTCACAGCCAATTTTATTACTACTATTGCTACTCTTACTTCTATTGTAGAAGTATCTGGCTTTTCTATGTGCACTGGCACTCCTTTAAAAGATGCTGTGTAAAGGAGGAAAGGTTTGATTTCAAAGAGCAGCAAGAACTTTTTTGTTACACAACGTATGTTTTGTCTGCCTCCAACAGAAGAAAAGGTTTACAACATTCTAAGCAAACTGCAGCTCCCCCTGTCATGGGATTTCTCAAAAGGATGAATATGACCTTTAGACTGAGTTTGACTGGATTTACAAGTACTAACCCAGCAGAGTGCAGGGTTACATCCCTGCATAACATTGGTACGCACTCCAGACAAGTGCTGTTCCCTGTCCTGTTTCAGCTTAGCAGAATATCACAGCATTGCGGCTTTGCTGCAATTATTGACCCAATTTATTAAAATGTTAATAAGAGCTGCCTCCTCTCTGGAAGAGTCGGGCAGTATCTGGAATATGTCTCACAAAGAGCCATTACAGTTCCCAGTGCGTGCATAGGGTATTAGTAAGCACTTAACTGCTGCACTCAGCCAGTCACACAGCTGCACCGTCTGAGCTGTCCGTAGCTCAGTGGAGTAGGTGGATATGTCTGTACTAGCACTTGGGCATTCTTATATCATCAGAGTCGTCCCGCTTCTCCACAGGAAAGGCAGTGCTCAGAGTGAGCTCTGCTAGCCTGTGAGTGTAGAAAAGTGTGTGTTCTGCCCCTCACTCCATGTGTCTGGCCTTGTCCTGAGTTTCACTGCTCATCTGATGATGTCTCTGATCTTCTCCATAACACTTATAGACCAGCTTCCTCCCTACTCCCACATACATTTTTCATGATTCATAAGTATCCGTGGCAAGGGACACATTAAAAGAAACGAAGGCTATGAGCTCTACCAAAACGAAGCCACCTCCTGTACTGGGGTTCTTTTTGGAGCAGTATGGAAGGACAAACCACAGGAGGGAGAATTCACATGTGAGAAAGGGAGATGACCGTAGCATAATAGCACTTCTGTGTCCTTGTTCTTCTATGAACTTGTTCTTCTGTACCCAGATTATTCCATGGATCATGCTTCTGTAGTTACACCAGCATAAAGGCAGTTGTGGAGCCAGCACACTAAGATTGCTGTGGACTACGTGTCTTGGGGAACCTTTGGAAAGAGTATCTTGAATTGCTCAAGTACAGCCTTCTTGGACACTCTTAGACCAGTCCACTGCTCTTTTAGGAATGAGTCAAAAGGCTGAGAGCAGCTTTTTCTTTATCTGGAGCATAAGCATGGAGTGGGTAGAAAGGAAGACACTTAAGGGCAGGAGGGAGACCCTTGAGAGGTGGTCACTGAGTGTGTCCCTCACTATCTGGTATCTAGGACTTTCTTGGGTCTTAAGAAAAATGTATTCTCTTTCCATTAGAAAGTTCTCATAAGGCAGAGTAATTCATACTGTCAGCACCAGTAGCCTGGGGACTTCCTACGTTTTCTTACAAAGTAGTCTCCACCCAAATTCCACTCTAGCTGGATTTGGAGATCACATAATTGGTAGTAGCAATGAAAGATTAAAATGGCCAAGTATAACATTAACAGAATAAAAGAGCCATGTGGCTCATTAGAAATGCAGATGAAATGTTTAGGAGGCATCAAAGGGTCGTCAGCACCATCTCAGAGAAGAAGATGTTTTGAGAGTGGTTAGGAGTAATGGAGTACAACATAGGAAAGAAAAACTTCAGCTAAGCAAGCAGGAAATTTGTATAGCAGTGGGGTTCCTCACACCAACAGATACTTTCCCAGGACATGAGGTAGAAGAACCCGTCGCTTGAATAATTGGAAACTGAAGGTGGGTAAGCCCAGGGGAACAATCCTTCTTGTTATACTGGGAAATGGACTTTCCCATCTCTTGTTTCAAGTTTGTATGTTTTAGTGGAGAGAGTAACAGGCCTCCATTTCTCCGTGCCAGAAGGTCTTGGCTGTCTTTGTGGTTCTCACACCAAGAGAATACCAGGCCATTGTGTATGAAGGTACTTTGATGGCTGCTTTTAACTTTATTCTAAGTATTTAAAAAACTTACAGGACAGTTAGAAATCACCTCTGTGTGAGTGACTACATGGAATATTTAAAGTGAGTTTAGAAGTTGCTCCAAGCACCTGATTTACTAAAGATGTTATGATTTCAATGAATACTGAGAAGTCTTACCTCCTGTGGCTGTTTGAAGGGAGGTGATTCAGCATTTTGAGCAGCTTTCCTTGCGTGAGCTATGTCACGTGTTTTACAGGGGAGAGAGATGGAACTTTTTAATATTTGCAAATCTGTTGAATTTGGGATGAGTAACAAGGCAATCTGGTCTCGGTTTTACTGTCTCAGATGGTGCCTTATGGATGTAATCAGATGGAACATGGTGGCTTCTGATGATTTTTGGGAGGGCCGTAGGGGAGAGGAAGAGGTTTTTTTGTCATCAGCCAGTCTGTGACTGGTGATTTTGGATCAGGATAAACCTTTTGAGATGTCCCAAGCAGCATACAGTGTATTTCTTGTAGATGCTCAGGAAGCATAGTAAAAAAAAAAAAATTCCCCTACCTACATTATCTTTTACTTTTTTAAACCTTTTCATACTGAAAGCTAGAATCACAAACATGGGGTCTGGAGTGAATCATGGTTTTCCTAGGATTTCAGATCCAGGATAGCTGTTCACACAGTTTGAGAGGCAAGAAGGAATAGAGGGATTACCAGCAAGACAAACTTTTATATTTACCACCCAAACAGAAAATTGGTAGTCCCTTTGAAAGCAATACCTCTGTGCTTTGTTTTCCTTAAAGTGCTTTGTGAAGGGTGCAGGAGACATAGCCTGGGTTGCAGAAGTGAAGTCATATTTCAGTCCTTGAATATTCTTTGATGTCCCTATGTGGTGGACATGAATGATGCTGAAGTATGTTGATGAACCAAATGCAAATTTGACAAATTCATATTTGCTTTTTGAAACTGGTGCTCATGTACATGTTTTGTCTGATGCCCTTTTTTGCCTGCAGTTTTACTTACCTAAATTTGTCATGCATGACTAACTTTTCCTGACAAGAGGCAGTATTTCATACTCGTATTTACATGCCATTAGCTTGAGCCGTCTACGTCTGGGCAGTGGAGTAATTTTAATAGTGTAGCTACAGAACGAGGAGAGCAGCTATAAACTTAAGCTGTCTGGATTTTGCCGCTGATCAAGCCTGGAGCAGGAATTGCCCAGACATGGCAGTTATATTTCTGTGGAGATATATTATTTATGAATTCCCCCTTGTCACCATATTTAAAACCATGTGAAATCTGTTGGTGTGCAGAAAATAAGACTGGGAGAGGTCAGCCAAGATAGCAAAGTGTGCGAAAATCATGGCAGACATCCACTTAGTGCTGTGAATCAAAGAATTTCCTTGGTTTTCAGGCAGATACTTGATTCTGCTGGATTTGTCATATGACAGTCTCTTAATCAGATAGGAATTTAAGGCCACCCTATTTAGCTCATTCATGTCAGAACCACATGTGTTGTTTTATTATTATTAATGTTATGATTATGATTACTGTTACTTGTCATTATTAGGGGAAACAAATATTTCTTAACAAATTGCTGAGGCAGTTTGGATTGCTGTGCATAGTGGAGAACTCTTGGATCTCTGTAAATGAATGGGGGTCAAGAGTTCATTCTGCTGAAGAAACAGGCAAATTTATCCAAGGCTATTAAATTTGAGTTATATTTTACTACATTTCTTCATGTAATAAACTGGTCATGCACTGAACTTTTTGTATGTGGTCATGTACTCACCGGAGGGTAACAATCACTTGGCCAAACACGGTTTCAGATAAAATGAGTCACAGAGTTTAGAGGCGTTCAGATAGAGGGGATTGGTTTGGCTCATCATATTAGAAGAGAAACAGTTGTATATTTGTCTGTAGTTTTGGGGGAAGGAATTTGACTCCCAGCTAAATGTAATATCTTGCATGTGCTTATTTTTAACACACTCTGAGGAGCGCTGATGCAACTTTGAAAGTATTTCAGTAAATATTAGTTTTTAATGTGGAACATCTGCACACGATTATGACAAGGAATGCGACAGGCTTTATCTTGCTCGGTTCTCTTTCACCCCATACAAAAATGCATGCAGGCTGAACAGTATGGGTCCTTTTCAGTCTGTGTTACATACAAGAGAGAAAAAATGAGGGAGGTCTGGATTCATCCTATCTTGTTTTAGGCAGTTAAGTAGACATTACGGTTTCACAATTGCTTTAACCAGGGAAGAAGCCAGCACAGCTACTGAAAAAAACAGCTGGACCCCTCCCCATCATTCCTTCTCATGCAACCCCCTGCATTGTGGCAGCACAAGTGTGATGAATGGATTTATCGTAACCGAGTTGTCCCCTCCAGTTTCCTGTGTGCTGGCACAGCCTCTTCTGTCAGCACAAGGGCAGAGGCAGCACTGGAGTGAGGATGGGTAGTTGGGGCAAGAGAGCACAGAGCTGTAAATATCAACAGTTTGAAGCTTGAAGATTACTTTTGAGCTTCCTCTATAGTCAACAGACTGTCTCACTCCTAGTATCTTCTGCGTTAATTTTTTTAATTAGGATTGGCCCTCAGCAGTTAGGAAACCAGCAAGAGCTAACTAAGTACCAGCTAAGCTGAATCCTGTTTCACATCTGAGGGCTGATAAGACCACAGGGTAACGTTTAAGATAAATATGCTCAAAACCAGCCCTATTGATCCAGCACCTTTCAACAGTACTGAACCTCTCTGAAAATTAAATGCAAACAGAAACCAAACTTAAACCATTAATGCATTAGCTAGTATATTATCCTCCATAGTGTTAGCAGCCTGAACTAAAACTGCCAAGAAATTTGAAGTAAGCTGCCTCAGTGTGAAAGCCATATATTACTTTAACAGATCAGGCATTTATTTATGCTTCTTTGTGTTACAGTAAGGTTTGTGAGACGGAATTGATTAATAAACTGTCACATGGATGTTTCTGTTAGCCCATTGCTGGCAACACCAGCCTTTCAACAGTAATGTTAACATTATAATGACATTGAGCAGGCAGACAAAAATACTGAGTGTAAATTAGGCTTTCTATAACATAGTGCTTATGGAGGATGGACTGGAGGTGAGCACGTTTTACTAAGGCAGAACTTTTAAACCTTCATCTTTCTCTGACCAAGTCACATAAAATTAAAGCTCTTTACAAGATGGCATTTTGAAGATCCCATGAGAAAAGTTCTATCAATATGACACATTCTAGTAATAACGCATAGAACAAATGGTCTCTTAAATGAAGACTATACTGAAGTAAGGGAGTAAATAAAAGGAACTGAAAGTTCGATATGTGATGAACAGTATGGCTTACCTGCCTATCTACTGTATGTCAATTGGGATTAAAGGGAATGTTGCTTGCTCAGAGAAGTGATATGTGGGTAGGGAGGAGGATTTTCCCCTGTTATCAGTGGCATATATACTTGCTTTGAAAACCTAAATATGAAACAGTTTGACTCATGGGTATGGAAAGAGGGGAGAACATGGACAACTTTGTGATGAGGACATACTCCAGATTACCACACCAGGAAGATCAGATAGATGAAGATTTGTAGGGGTTTTGGAACAATGAGGAGAATCCTCTGAAGCATGAGGTTGGTAGTAAGGGAACTTGAGGGAATCTGAGCTACTCAAACATCTGTTGAGAAAAGAAGGGAGATTATGAGCCATCCATACAATGAGGAAATAGTGACACTTTTATAAGGAGAAAGGAATAATATATTCTCTAAATCAGTGTGCAGTAAGAAAGATTTAGCACAGGTACTAGATAACCAGGAAAGTGGAGTAAATAGAGATACTGCATGAAGAGGCAGAGGGGCCACTTCAAAACAATAAAGACTCATTAGGCAAATGCTTGTTAGAAAGGGCAAAGGTACAGATGTTTCTTCCTTGGGACAGAATGGTGCATTATATGATCTCTTGAGGGTTGTTCCCAGCTGCATTTTTTGTTTCTGTTACCACTGTAGGAACCTCCTTGAAAATAAATACATGAGCCAATTTGCAAACACTGTCTCCTGAGCAGTGCACCCTACTCTGCATGGTCCTGTCCCCTACAAAGTGAAGGAGGGATGAAAAACAGTATATGGTGCCAGCACTTAATGCACTACTCCATGGTAATTGTGCATGAGGTGTGTGAGTACAATATAAGAACCTGAAAATAACACATACTGTTATCGCCAAAACCAGTCAAGATGTCATCCTTCTGGAATAGCTTCTTTGGAACATTAAAAGAAACTAAGTAAGAAAGCAAAATTCAAGCAGTGAATCCATATTTGAACCTGCATACAGGTGTTTGAGGCCCATCTGCCACAGAGGAAAAGAAGACTTGACGTTTGCTGAAACAAAATGTTGATGCATAACTGCACATAGCTTCAAGGCTGTCATACCTCCATGAGATCCTTTCATGAGATATATCTGGAAATCTCTTGATTATGGCTATTCACTGAAGAAAATAATAAGCTAGTTTCCTCTGCAGAATATTAGATGAGATGATAAAGACCAATCTGTAGAAAGCCTACTATTCACTATTGACTGGCGAGTAGTTAGCTGAGAAAATTACTTGAGTGACATAGTGTTTGTCTGCTTTGAGCTAGGTCTTGTGTATAAACCTCAGAGCAGTCAATCTACCCATTTAGAATAAATTCATTTTCATATGCAGTTTACCTGAGCATTTTATTTGTTTTTCAAATTCAAGAGGGACTTCAGCCTCTCCTTGTAAGACTTCCCCTCCAGACCCTTCCCCATCCTTGTTGCCCTGCTCTGGACACTCTCTGATAGTTTCACATCCCTCTTGTACTCTGGCACCCAGAAGTGCACCCAGCGCTCAGGATGAGGCTGGCAGTGCCATGCGTGATGCGTGCCAGGATACAGTTGGTTCTCCTGGCTGCCTGGCAGTTTTCACTTTCTTTACTGATCCAATCGTGTCTGGGTTTGGGTGTCTTGGGGCTTTGGAGGTATTCAGAATGAGACTGCTGTGCAAAGGTTAGTCCAGATTCTCGCTGTGCTCGTGATGCACAGCAGCCGAAGCATCCTGCCGCCGTGGGGATTTCCTGCTATAGAGAATTGCCTTCTGCAGCAAATGGCACAGAGCTGTGTGCGTTTTCGCTGTGCTGCGGGATGGGAACATAGCCTGGGAGAATGTGGCTACATTCAGATTCTTAATCTACTGATCTTCTGCTCAGGAATGATGCTGTGGTCAATGCTGGCCAATTTTAAGAGTAATCTTCAGACTGAAAATGGTTTGGAGTGTGCAGGTGAATCATAGAGGAAACAAAAATGTTTCAAAGCCTCTTTGCTTCCGGGTTAGTGCTTTTGGTTCTGCAGAACTGCTGTTTCTTGGACACACCTTCCCTAAAAATCTCAGTTCTGTAGTTATGGGACAGTATGAGCAGATTATTCCTCTGCCACATGCTCTGCATTTTGAGGGAAGTTCCATAGTTGTCTGTTGCTCTCCCTCTTTTATTTCTGTATGTGGCCAAAAAGTAGTATATTTCGTAAACAGAGTTTTCTGCTCTCACAGACCTAGCTCTGGACTCATCATCTTCTATCTAAACTGCATTTTTGGTCACCCTATCAGGAATACACATCATCACTAGCTAAAGCTGAACCATTTTTATGTGGAGCTTTTCATCTTGCCCTGTAAGCTCTTCAGCCCGTGTCCTGCTTCAGGTTTGGTCCCTGTGCAGTGAGGGCACTGCCCTTCTGTTTGTCAGCTACGTTTGTAAGCAGAATGGCATCTGTTCAGTCTGGGAACCCCAAAAGAAGATGGATCTGTGTCTAAGCCTTGGTTATTCCTGCATTTGATTTCCAGTACAGTCCTACCCAACCACTCAGCTCCTGGTTTCTCAGTTACCAACATTCTTTGGCCCATTTTTTCTCCCGTTTTATGCATCTAAGTTTTTCTGTCAAACAAACTTTACTAGTCTGTCCCTTCGGCTATGTAACTTCTCCCTCTGTGTTTCTCCCTGCGCTGTCCATTTGATTAAACATTAAATTGCTCACTTTCACTTTCAGAGGCCCATCGGAGCGTACTACCACTCATCTTTCCCCTCTCATTCATTACTGAGATGATAGGATTGCTGTCCACTTAGGCTGGATTTAGCTCCCCATGCCCATCTTGGGGTTCGGACTGATGCTAACTTGGATGTTTGGGAGGAGTTCCCCATAAATGTTTATTACCTCACTTCATAACCTTCCTTAAACCTTTCTTTGTTCACTGGTGCCTGCAAAGATCACTGCCTGCTTTGCTCACTTTTTGCCCTCTTTTGTTTCATATTATTTTGATGTGTCCAGTTTGATTCTTTCCTGAGATAGGAACTATTTTTTTCTGGATTTGTGTAGGACTTAGAACAGTTGGGTTTGTCTGTGACTGGGGTTCGTAGGCAGGGTTACAGAATGGTTTTGGTTGTTACACTGCAAATTCTGGGACTTTTCAGAAGCAAATATTTTTATGCTTTTGCTCAGTTTTTCTTTGGTGAAAATCCAGTAGATACCAGTAAGACCAGGTAAGGACTGAATAATAACTTCAGTTCCTTCCTTAAGTCTATTTGTTTTATTGTCATTTGTCTGCTCTCTGTAAAGGGCTAAGCACTCCAGCTCTCCCCACATTCAGCATCTTACAAGATTCTTTCTCCCCCTTCCAATGTGATCTCATGATCATTCAGAAGAAGAGAAAATGGCTCCAGAATAAAGCCTGTAGTACTGTTTATGTTAGAAAGGCTAAACAGCTATAGAGTTATCATTATAATTACTTATGTCACTTCTCCTGATAAATATTCAGAGTGCTGAATGCTGTGTTAATGCTGCATGCTGATGATAACTGTGTGCTCTGGTTCCTTGGGACCTAGGAAATCATTTGGAGGCTAATTGATAAGTGGGTATAGTGATGCTATAATCTGCTAATCCGGAAAGTCACTTCCAGACTCTGCATTTGCATATGCAAAACAAGGATATAGATATTTCTTTTTTTCCAGAGAGAAGATGACTAGTAATGCAGTTTTCTCTATACCTAGCAGTAATCCAGAGTGACTGTCCCATAGGAAAGAGGGTTTCTTCCCACTTTCCCCTCCTGCCATTTCCTTCCTTTTCACCCAGAGCAAATGTTTGTCCTCCAGGCAACTGGACTACACGTACCCTTTAGCTTAAGTGACTCACAAATGCCTTTAAGGCCATGTATGTGACCTTTTGCTCAATAGGAGCAAAATGTCAGATGCCATTTTGAGCAAAATGTTGGATGGCAACAGCAAAATGAGCAAAATATTGGATGGCAAGTACATATTCTGAGGGAAGGCATTTCTACACTCCTTGGCTCCTCCAGACAGTCTGGAATCTAAAGCCTATTTACTACGCCTGCAGGAAGAGACTTGCTGTCTTGGTGGATAATCATTCGGTCTGGCACTCTGCATTGCGGTTCCATTTTCAAGATCTGATCCTGCAAGTTGTGTTCCCCATCTCTTTTACTGACAGCTCCCAGCTGGTTGAGGTTTGCCAGGGTGCTCAGCACCTTTCAGATTAGGCCTCCTAATGAACAGCTCAGCTTCTTCTTGGGGGGAGTCTAATCTGAACCCATGGAGGTGAAAGTGAACGGAACTTTTAAGAACCAGTATAGTTAAACTGTGACATCTGTTACACATTTTTGTAGTTATCTTGTGAAAGTCTGGGTCTTGGATATAATTAACCTGCAAAACTCTGGGGAATTGAAGCTTTGATGATTAATGAATTCATTCTTACAATATCTTCACACTAAACATCAATGCTTGTTTGGTTACAGCAGGCTCCCCAAAGCTTGTCTGTATCTCTCCGGTGTTCAGATCCATCCAGTCAGAGCTGAAGAAAAATTGTATTGCATCTTAAAAATAAATAAGAAAAAAGGCATGTTTGCTTACTTCTATTTCTGTTTCATTTCATCTGCAAGCAGAGTAGAAAGTCTTATATTTACTTATATTTATATATGGATAAGAGAAACGCTGTAGACAGAGAATACAGGGTAAAAGATGCAGCAGTAAGAGACACAGATGTGGTGAGACATGAAAGATTTCAAGATCAGTTCTGTTTCTCCAGGATTGTGCCTGCTTAGTGCTGGAGAGGCTTTCAAGAGGCACCTACATGCTGTAGCACAGGATTTTTAGAGGATCTTTTTCCTAGAAGGTGTGAAACTGGAGATGTTTTCACAGCAGTCCCCAGTGGATGTGTTGTGTGACATCAGCTCTGTAAGGCTGATAAAGTGCCTGTTGAAGCTAGAAATGGACATGAGAGCAGGAATTGCTGGAGACTTGGGATGGATTATTAAAGAATTAGATTCACATGCTGCTTGTATATCATTGAAAATCTGAGTGGATTCTGTTTCCTTGGCAGATAGTTAAAGAGCCAGGCCTCATAACTGAGATGTTTGCAAGCAGTACATAAATTAGTAGGATTTATCTAGAGAACTGCAGGCTGGGCATAACTGTATCCCATATCTTGTTCTCTCTTTTTCATTATTTGCATAACTTCAGCCTGTGATTCATTTCATTCAGGAATTCCACACAAACTGATTTGGGGTATTTTTGTCCCAACTCCACACAAGATGTCCGTGAATTCTGACATTTTTTTATTCAACCCAAAACAACGATGAACCTGATAACAAGGCTGTAAGCTGAGGACATTTGTATCTCCAACAGCTGTGGTCAATGAGCCAAGCTCTACAAACCCAGTGGTTAATCAGTTGGAGGGAATCTGCACATCTTGTTTGCCTGAGTCAGCCACCTAAAGGATTTGCTAATAGCTAAAAATTTGTCTGAATCATTGGGCTGCTGGGTGCAGTAAGCATCTGTTCACATCCTGCGTGCTGTAATTAAAGAGACAGGGATGTGCTATTTAAAAAAACCCAACAACATGGAGACAGCAGTGCATTGCTGGACTGAGGATAATTTTTCCCCCAATGTTGTTAATATTGTCTCTTGTTTGTCCTAGTGTCAAGGCCATTAGCTTTGACTGTCCATGATGTATATCCATATATATGTTTGGGGATGTTTAGCTCTGAAGACTGCTTCTTCAGTTCTTCGTGAACAGATGACTAACAATGTGATGGATGACAGTTCTGTCAGCAATGTAGGAACAGGTCCTGACAAAGTGAACCATGAAGGGTAACAACCATCCCCCAGGAGGGACTGTTCAGTACTGAGTGCCATCAGCTTGGGGAACAGGTGAGGGAAGTTCAAATTACAGCAGTTCTGTAGACCTCAGGTGCCTTTAGGTTGATCAGTCATCTCTGCCTAAATGCTTTATCTGAAATCTAGGAGAGATATTCTGTCCCAAATCTCAAGGATATGACTTGTATTCAGAGAGACTTTTGACCTGCTTGAGTATTGCAGTACTGGGACCATAGCTTGACAGATGGAAGTCACAAGGTAAAGTGGCCTCTTCTCTGAGTGTATGTATAATATGCGGTTATCTGTATCTTAACAAAGCTTTCTGCTACTGATAAAATGAACAGATTGACCCTTAATCTATTTGGGAAAAGCAGTTAAACCAGCTGTATTATTTATTGTCATACTTGAAAACTTTTAAAATATATTTAACTCATAAACAGTACTGTTGGATAGCTCTGAGTTCCCATGGAAAGAAAATACCTTTCCTAAAGTATAAATGGTAAGTTAAGTCTTCCACGGTATGGCTCCCTCTGTTTATGTTTCCTTTCTAAAAGGAAGCATGTTCATGAAGTCAGATTCCTGATGTTGGTAAGACACTGAGTTATTAAGTAGATAGTGTTCTCGTAGCTTTGATAGCCTAAGGATATGAGGCAGATAAAGTTTTATGATGTCCACTGATCTTGCCAGAACAAAATAGATCCTGTAGAAGACCAAAACATTTTCTGGGGTTTTTTTTTTGGGGTTTTTTTTTTTTTCTGACTGTATCATTTGGTCTTATATAAGCCATTAATCTTCCAACCCTGAGCTATTAAGAATAACCATTGTCAGCTTTGAAAAAAAATGTTTAACCAGCCTCAAAACTTTTTAAAATCCACTTGGGAATATTCTTGTGATATTTTTAATTGCTTCTTTCTTATTAAGATATGAGAAGTCAAAGCAAATCAGGGCTCCCACTTTTGTGCTGCCTTGGCAGTGCTTTGCTGGGGCCGTACATGGAGCAGGCTAGACAAAAGCAGAAGCAGTATGAGACTGGGGCCTGATCCAGTTGTTGTCAATAGAGAAATCCATCCAAGACTTAGTGCATTTTGGATGAAAGCAATTTGCTTTCTTTTGAACTGATTCCAGAGCACGTGTGGGGAGTTAACTGAGACTAGAGGATGACACATTACCTAATCTGGTTACCATGTTGGTCTCTTGGGAGAGATGGCTCTTCTGTGGAAATGACCTGCAGATTTCAGTTTGTCTCAACATGGCTAACAAATCTGTCTGTGTCTTAGGTGAAAAAACAGCTTAAACATTGAGCACACACAGCTGGCATGTGTGTGTGAATGTCTGAAACTGAACTTTCGAACCCTCAAGCAGAAGCCTGCTACTTGCTAGCTGTAGTCAGTACAGGCTGGGTCTAAATTTTGATAACATGGACTAAAAAGCTGTGGCACATCCCACTTTTAAATCAACCCATAACAAGTACAAAACACAAACTGTTCTGCCTGCTGAGTGGAAATTCACTCACATACTGGTTATCTATATCTAAGCTTGCCAGTAAGGCTGCAGCCAGCGCCCAGGTGAGCTGTGTTAGAGCTGATCGGAAGACCAGGATTCATTAAGTTACTGTACACAAGACAGGTGGGACCACTGGGAAGCAGGGAATAGTGTTGGTGGTTTGCTGCTCCCTTGGCTTAGCTTCAGCCAGGTTTGACCTGTCATTGCCTCTGGGTGACAATGGACTGGTTCTCACAGGTGGCAGGTTTTGCTGGAATTCTTAATCCATAGCTGTGTATTTTGGACAGTGACACACAGGGGAAAGTACTAAGGGCTGATATTTAATGTTGGAATAAAGTTATCAGATGCAGCTTTATGACAGCTGCTAATTAGAGTTTGGATGCAGATGAAAACCCCGTCTTGGATCTTGTGGAAGATTGAATACTGCTGCCAACCATTCCTCAGAGGTTTTGGCCTCTGTTGAAGGTCGTAGTGAAGTAGCTTGCTGTTGCAGAAGATTAATATTGCTTAAAAATGTGTTGCAGCATGTACAAATGCAGATTTCAAAACCTTTACAGAAGTGGATATGGCACAAGTTTCCCCCATTCCACCCCTGCTAAAAGTGGAAGCAGAGAGATGAAGTTTTCCGGGTTGCCCACATTTCTGCAGTGAGCCAGTGGTAAAACCAGCACAGTAATCCAAGAGTCCTGGATTGTGTTTGGTCATTTGCTTCATATGTAATTAAGGGAGCTGAAGCCATTTTTACAGATTATTTTTCAGCATCTCCCTTCTTCAAACATTTCTCTCAGACTTCTTGTCTTCTTTAATTACCACTTCTCTCCAAGTCATGTTAGGATCTGTAACCAGTTTAGTTATTCCTGTGCTTCAATCCCAGTGCTGTAATTCTGCCATCGACATACCCACCTCTGTGCCCCATGTCTTGCCTGGGAAACTTCCAGTTTTCTGCCCAAGTGTCTGCTGTACATGGTATAGATGACCTGAACAAACATTCTCAGTGGTGCCCTAACCTGCCTGCTCTCACTGGCTCTGCTTGGAGCCCTGTGGTCATGTTTGCTGTTCATGAAGCAGGTGGGTTTGCTTTCAAGATCATATTCATGAAAGCTTTCAGAGGACATCGTAGATGTTAATTTCTGTTTCTTTCCTCTTAACCTGATCCTTGACTTAGTAGACCAAGGAAATAAAGGAGCATTGATCCATCTGTTTTTTGAGGAAAAAATTTGATGCCTCTCTACAAAGCAATAGGGAACAGGGATAATGGAAAGAGAAACAGAAGAATCTCTGATGCAGGAAAGCCCTTGTATCAAAAACATAACACAAAATCTGGCACTGCAAAGAGAAGCATCAGTTTATCTGGAGTTTATTGGAGGAGTTCATCAATGATTAGTTTATTTCTGATTGTGTTTATCACTTTCATTAACAACCTTGGCATAAAAAATAGCCTGTGTTAATGAAATTTCCTGATAATGCTTCACTAGGGGATGAATCGGAACTCAGAACCGTAGTTAAAAGCTCACCTGTCCTCTCTGAACACTTTTGTTGGGTATCTCTACTTTCTTTTAAATTTCAGTGGTAAAAAAAACAAACCACATTCATTGTGCACCTCCCTTCTTTCTTTCATTGGATATACGAAAAGTTTAGTTTGGCCCAAGTACTTGAAAAATTTATAATTTTTTAAGGTGTCTGTCAAGTTGGTATTCATTAATTTCCCTTGCCAAAACCCAAATGAATAATGTAACTTGATGCAAAAGCTCAAAATGAAGGTTACAGATAATGATTCATGCTCAAAACTTTGCCTATGAATCATTTCTACTACAGAGTATAACTGCTTATGTAGCAGTGCCAGTTTCATATTTCTTTGTTTCTGATGTAAATAAATTTCAGTGCTATAAAATGTGAGAGGGAACACAGTTGTTCTGAAAACAGGTAACTACGACTAAAAGAAATTAAAACCTTTAAAACAAGAGTTATAGGGGCATCTAAGTGGCAATTAGAATCCTTTAAAAATTCATTCAGGTTTAGTGAAATGTTGCTGGCAGTCATTCATAAAAGTAATTGCCCTGTGCACATGAAAAATTTAAATGTGGTAATTTAGTAATGAATCTGAGCTGTCAGAAGGCATTTTATGGATAATCAGAGATTCCTGCAGGCTTAGAAGTGACTGAAGAAAATTGAAAAATATCTTTGTGGGGCAAGATTATCCAAAATAAGTGTTTCCTCTGGAAGCAAACAATGAACCCTGTGATTTTTGGCAATGTAGTACACTGTATGGTGACAAGGGCAGACACTGGCAGCAAATAAAGAGTCAATTGTGTCCTTATTACTGATTCAGATTAGTAATTTTAAGTAGTAGACTTTGAGAAGGGAGTACTTCCATATTCTGAGATACTCTGCATACATATACATTATCCAGCCCCCAGGAAAGGGAAGCGGGAATTCTCCCTTACAGCTTACGAATCACATTGTCAATTTGGAAAGGAGAAGCTCAGCTCTCATTTCACTTAGACGAAACCGCTGACTGTATTGGAACTTGTTTTTTATTTCCCCTAGACTAAGGGAGGGTATAGCTGTCTGTGGGTTGTTGCAGGGCATATTGGGGACAGGCAAACTTGAGACATTTTGGAAGTTTAGTTGGAGTTAGTGATGCATAAGGAAAGTCAGTGCAAACTGTTGCCTTTGGGTGAGGAATCAGTTCACTCCAAATCTGTGGTGGTGTTAATGATTTGAAAATGAACAAGAGTGCTTGAAATTCTCTTTTGGCCAAAGTCTTGAAATCACTCTGGGGAGAATATCTCACGATGCTTATCTCAAATGGGTTATTGCTTTTGCTCTTATTTTGGTATTTCAGTGGTGGATTTTGAGACCATTAGGCTGTACTTCCCAAAGTAATTTTTTCCAGACGAGCTCCAGTTGAGGTTGCTGCTCCACTCAAATACCCTTTTGCCAGAACCGATTTGCCAACTGATCTATTCATAAAGGATATTTATGGAGGTTGTTTTAATCTTCTCCAGTGTTAGAATACTATAAGGAGTCACTCCTGTATTCTAATTTACAGCATGATTGTTTAAAAGTGCTGATCTTCAATGCTATTTCAAGTTTTAAAACAAATATCATTGGATGTCAACTTCAGCATTTTTTTTAATCTAGCTGGTATTTCCTTTCCTGATTTTTTTGTTGTTGTTTACCAAGTTTATTGTATGCTAAAAGGGGTCAGGTCAGCTCAACTCATACTTCTGATCTGCTTTACTTTATGGTGTGGTGGAAGGAGGTTTTTGAAAGAAAATAAAGATTTGTTTCTTGTATAATTGAAAATAAAATATTTCTGTTGATCTATGTTGTTTTAAAAAAAAAAACCAAACTATTTGTGCCCTCTTTATTTGCTACAGGGATTAAATATAGACTTAGATCAATGTGACAGGTTCTCTTCTGTGCTGTGAGAGTGAATCTAAAATAATTTGGAAAATTTCTACCGTAAAAAATCTTTAGACATAATTAGCAAAATAGAGATTTCTCATGAGAAACTATGAGATGAAATACATCAGCTGGCAAGAAGTAGCTAGCTCTAGTGTTGAAGTTTTTCAATATTGTCTCATTTTCCCATAGATCACTTAAAAGATAGATCACCACATGGAAGGAGCCAAGACAGATCAAGTCTCTGTTCTTACTCTGCGCTGTTGAAACAGGGTCCTGCTTTTTTTTTTTTTTTTTTCTGGTTATATGGTAAATCTCCCCTGGGGACAAAGTGGAGGATGTTGCTGAGAGAAAAGTACTTTGAAGATAATTCCCTTTTTTCCAACAGTGAGGTACCTAAATATTACTGCTGTAGCGTTTGACCATTTTAAGGTTTGCAGAGCTATAAAGATCATTCTAGGGTGGGGGAGGAGCTGAAGGACACCTCTTTCTATTGATGAAGCACTGAGGAGAAAGAACAGTGTAACAGAAAGACTATTTATAGGCTGCTTGCCATATCAAAGCCTAAGCATTAATTACATCTGCGCACACCTTAGGCTTGTTTAATAAAGATCTAAATGCAGTATCATCTTTCTCTTTGACTTGTTAGCATTCTGCCTTTTTCCTGTGAACCCAGAACCTGTTGATGTGATTGCCTGAGTAAGGGTGAAAATCCATCAATGACATGAGCTCATTTAACGTAACCTTTTAAAAATTGTAGTTCTGCCTGCTAGTGAAGCATTCACTAGTGGTTACAGATGGTTTTATGTCCTAGAACTGCTATGGCCAGATAAGAAGACTCAGTACCTGAAGGGACTAGAATGGGGGCAGAAACTCCTTGGGGGTGTCTGGGAATTGAAGGGTTGCTCCTGTTGTATTCTGCTGCTTTTGGGGTTTGATTTTTGCTGTCCATTCAGGCAGAACAATCAACAGCAGCACTTCACAAAAACAGTTGAACCCTGCAAGGAGCTTTCTCACTTCAACAGAGACTCCAAGAAGTCCAGCTGGGCTTGAACTCCTGTTTCTTTTAGATAGTTCTTATCTAGGTCAGAGTTGAAGTTCTTGCTCAGAGCACTGCACAATTCCTGTCACTGCTGTTGGATTGACAAAGTCTTTTTCCAGTTTCTTGTCTCCAAATGCTGCACAACAGTGGTGCACTTCAGGGTTTCTTTAAGGTCTGGCAGTAGCCTCTGGTCCTGCTTGTACTCCGTGTGTGGGGAGTTTAATGGAGAACACCTTGCTACAGACTTTGGCTTTTCATTTTTTAACTCTTTTCTGTCAATATTACATTACTTTGGTGGGTGCCACTTAGACCTCGCATCTCATACTGATGCACTGTTATGCTGAAGGCATCTTGTGGCTTCTGGATGACAGCTATCACATCTGTACTTATAGCACAGATAGTTGGGTGCAGGTAAAAAGGATGGGGTGAGAGCCATACATTGTTGTCCTCTCTTGGACACTGGTGGCTACAGGGGGACTGTGGGGAGTCACAGCCCCCTGAACTAAGTCCCCAGCAAAGCCTCTTGTTAACGTCAGAAGTTTATCAGTCTGCAGATTCCCTTTCTCTTCTACCTTGGGTCACAGCAGTGTACTCTTTCACAGCAGAAGGATGCACTTTCTGTCCCTTGGCTGTTTGCTTTTCAGTCACTGTCATCTGAAAAAAATGGCAGGACTAGTAAGGGTGCTAGATTTCCTGAAGCTCACCAGGTTCTGTACTTTGATTTTTATGAGCAAATAGTCAATGTGGTTTTCAAGCTCAATTAGGAATTAAAATCTTTATTCTGGAATAAGGGCTGAATGAATGCTGTTCAAAATGGAAACGGGTTTGTGTTGCTTTCCTCAGAGAAATGCATCTGTTCTGGCTTGGGGTGTTTTTTGCCTCCGTTGGCATATTTATTTGTTTGTGTTGCATAGGGAACTGAGTATGTTATGAAGCTAAATCTTTCTTACCAAGCAGCAGCCCTGGCTCAGCTTTGGTTGTTATTTAAAATCTCAGAAGAGAATCATCAGCTGCTCCACTTGTACATTCAAACACACAAGGTGATATGCTAATTGGGCTTTCATTAGTGCCTTACTGACGTCACCAACAGAGTAGAAAGAAAGAGGACTAAACAGATGAAGTATTTTTCCACTGTTTAGCTGGTACTGACGCAGATATGTACTACAGCTTCTTTTTTGGGGGGTTGGGTTTGTGGTTTTTTTTTTTTTTTGAGCCGTTCTAATTTTCTGTGTGACTGCATCTGTGCACCGTAGCATTCAAATATCACCCTGGTGCATTATGCTCAGAGCTGAGCTTTTTATGAAATAGGAAAAGAGAACAGAGGCTGTGAAATTCCTCTTTAGTGTTATTACTGTCTGGGATAGATTCAATTAGGTTAGACAAGTAAAATTTCATGATGCGACTCATCAGTGCTGTTCACATATGAGTCTATATCCGTATATGTGGCGGTCTGTCTCCTGTGTGAAACATAGATAATGTGGATAATAAACAGATGCATGTCATTTAATGAGCAAGTTAGCCTCTTTTTTCCAGGAGGGTGTCCACCGTGTGAGCTCAAGCAGAATTTGCAGTAGAATTGAAACAGAACCTGTTCTTTTATCAGAGCTGCAAGTAGAAACACTTGCAAACCCTGAGAGTCTTTTACATGCATATAGCAAGCAGCTTTAGCTGTTGCAGTCATGCAGGGTCTACATGATGTGGTAGTGTACTTCATGAGAAGTCCACCGAGCTGGGTTCAATTCCTATTTTCACCTCCAGAGGTGAAATACTTCATCTTATTATCTCAGCTCCCCCTTGTACAATAGGGATAACATCTTCCTTTATAAAATGTCTCGTTATGACAAATCTAAGATGAGCTAAATTGGCATATTCAGGAGGAGACGAAATAAAAATGCATTTTGGTCATTACTAGATGTACTAAGCAGATTTGCTTCATAGGAAACCATTTTTAGCGAGCACTGAATGAATTCAGTTTATATTGCTATTAATTAAATAGAATTGCTGTTGCAAGTGGATGGTTGTGAGTTAGAGAAATATTTTTGTCTTGTGATAAATTAACTCAAATAATATAATAATAATAGTAATAAAAAGGATAAAGACAGAAAGGTTGATGATGTTGAAAAGGCCATAACAATATTTTTTGTTATGTTTTTGTTATGGATTTGTTTTGTTATGGATTATCTCGACTGATATGGAAATCCAGAGTGCAGAACTATTGCTTTAACTTCAGCAAAAAAACAGTGCCAGTAAGGATTCTGTTAAACTGGGACACATACTTCTGTGACTAGAAACCTATTGTAATCACAATTATGGAGTTATAAACTTGGAGCCTTAGTCCATTTATCTGCCTTAAAGAGAGCTATTAATGTCACTGGTTTGCATCCAGCTTGCGGACAAAGACACTTAACTAAACGTTTTCTTTTTATTTCGGTCATTAGCTGGGATGCACAGACAAAGTGGCTGTGACTGTCTTGTTCCTTAGTTCAATTAATAGACCTCTGTTGTTTCTTTGAGTATAAAAATCTGACAGCACAGGATGAAAAATGATTACAAAGCCAGCCAGTGGGATAAACAAATGAAATCCATCATGAATTTGAATGGAGCAATGTATTATAACCTCTTGCCTTTCATTGGACTATGTAACTTTTTTGTGTGTAATGTTTATGATTTTTTGAAATGTGAGGACAAGGGTAAATTTAAGGAGTTCATGAATCCTTTGTCATGAGCTCCTATTACAGTTCATCTACCTCTTGTCCATCTTCCTGGGGAAAAGTTAGGTAAAGTGTCTGTTAGCGAAACATGCAGTGGGGGTACAATTTAGAATTCTTTTCACTCTTCCAAGCAGAATCAATTTCCTGGGTAACAACTGAAGAAACTGAGCCCAGGGACTCCGCTGTGGTTATGCACAGTCGTAACAGCAGTCAGTCGGCTTGTAGGAATTGTGTTTGCTCCATTGCTGCATAGGGCTTGTTTATGAATTGCTTGATGATTGCTATCACCAGGGTACTTTGAGTCCCAGGAGTGGTGATTGTAAATATATACTGGTTTTTAGGACTGTAGTTTCAGTTGTTTGGGACCTGTGAAGGTAAACACTGCTCTATAACTGAAAAATGTAGAAATAGAAAGAAGGTGATGTGCAGGAAATAATCTGAGCCAGCACTGATGTATTTTACTCTTTATAAATTGAGATCTTCAGAAGAGAAGCAAAAATTACTGTTAATGAAGTTAGTCTTAAGAATTTTTTTTTCCCATAAAAGTAGTAGTTGTTGTCAAAAAGGAGTGGGTGCTTGTGGCCCAGAAGCAGCTTGTTTGTCCATCAGACAGAACTAAAAGAATCTGTCCATGCTTTCTGGGTGCTAGTGAGTGCTCCAGGATCTCCTAACACAGGGTCCTGCAGTACAGTTAATGCAAGGATTTATTGCCAGTAGCTGCAGTATGTGACCCCCATCCCAGGTTCCTGCTCAGAGGTAAGCACCACCTGGCTGTGCGCTCCCAGGAGGTGCTGTAGGAACACAGAGGCTCTCAGTTCAGTGCCTATGTTCACCCTGTCATAATTTAGTTCCACAGCCTTTCCATTTCAGTTTATGTTTTTTTCTGATAACACTGTTACTAGCAGTAAAATTTGCCAGGGGAGGAGGCATGGGACGTGTACTTAGTACAGCAGAGGAGAGGTGTTGTGCCAAGGACATTGATGGCTTGGTGCCATCAATGTCCTTGACACAACAATGTCTTGTCCATCAACCAAGAACACTAAAAAGGTACCTTTGAAACTACCTTTGAAAAGATATTTTAGAGAGACCTTGGTCCTTTGAGGTGTTCTCTGTCTCCTCTGAGGTGACAGCAGTCCTCACTGGTGGTCCTTTTGATGAGATACTATGGGAGCTAAAGGCCAACCCCCTGAAGACAAGCATCACCTTTTGTTTTAAAATGAACCTGCTACTAGTGCTTTATACCCAAGTGTTTGTAACTGGGAAGTCCTTGTGTATTCTTTTGGTTGAAGTCTCCTAAAGGCTGACCCCGAGATGTGAACACGTTAGAAGGAGTTAATTTAAAAGAAGGCAAAATAATTGTAGGAAGGTGGTTACACCAAGCACCCATTTAACTTCTTTAACACTTTTTTCCTTTAAAATTTATCAGCTATTTACCTAGTTTGTCTCAGTTTTTTGTTTTTTTTTTTTTTTATTGTCAGTGGTGTCATGATTTTATTGAGTATAATCAGGAATAAAGTAATAGGAGGACTTAATTCACCTATGCTTGAGACAGATTAAAGTAGAATCAGAGTCATAGAATTGTCTTGGTTGGAAGCGACCCTTCAGATCAAGACCAACCATCTCCCTAACCTGCCAACCACCACTAAACCATGTCCCTCAGCACCACATCTAGATTCTAGATGTCTTTTTAAATACCCCCAGGGATGGAGACTCCACCACCTCCCTGGGCAGCCTGTTCCAATGTCTAACAACACTCTCTGGGAAGAAGTTTTTCCTAATATCCAATCTAAACCTCACCCAGTATGATATGTTGCCATTTCCTCATCTTATCATTTGTCATGAGAGAAAAAAAGATCAACCCCATCCTCTCCACAACCTCCTTTCAGGTAGTTGTAGAGAGCAGTTAACCTCCTTTTCTCCAGATTAAACAACTCCAGGTGCCTCAGCTGCTCCTCAGAACATTTATTCTTCAGTTGCCTCATGAACCTAATCGCCCTTCTCTGGACACACTTCAGCACCATAATGTCTCTTCTGTAGCAAGGGGCCCAAAACTGAACACAGGACTCAAGGTGGAGCCTCACCAACGCTGAGCACAAGGGGTCAATGACTTCCCTAGTCCTATTAGTTACACCTTTCCTGATAGAAGCCAGGATGCCTTTGAATTTCTTGGCCACCTGGGCACACAGCTGGCTCATGTTCAGCCAGCTGTCAATCAACACCCACAGGTCCTTTTCAGCCAGGCAGCTTTCCAGCCACTCTGCCCCAAGCATGTAGCTCTCAGAACTTTGTAGTCCCTCTTGATGTTCCTCTGGTTGCTTACAGCTGTGTCACTGATGCCTGTGTGAAACAGCAGCAATGGATAGTAGTCAGTGGGTTGTACAAGGCCTCGCAATCTTTCTGTCACTCCCCAGTGTGAGCCCAGGTAAGCAGTAGACCTCTCTAGATAGCAGGTCTGGGTGACAGACCTCTGTACCCCTCAGCAGTGAGTCACCTGCCACTACCACCCATTGCTTTTTTTGTAGTTGCAGAAGTTATTGTGCACCAAGGAGCAGGCCTGGCTGCCTTACTGTCTGAGGACTTAGCTGTTACAGATTCTTTTTCCTTCTCTTTCTGCAGAGCCACAAAGCAATTCTGCAGTGGCACCTCTGGCTCTGAGGGAGGTTCCTTCCTTCTGCTAATCCTAGTGCTTGTCTTAGCCATTTGCTATTTCTCACCACTGGTGGCTTTGGCTGTGACTGGATGTGCTGGTGGGTGAGTTTGGGGCTGTTTGGCTGCAGGCTATGGATTCAGTGCAGGCAGCACTCGAGTCCAGCTACCTCCATTTCTGTGGTCCTGACACTATGCAGCCTTTTGACCATCTCCTGCACCCCAGTCACATGTCACAAGAGGTCCTCTACCTAACTGCACCTTATGCAAACTGGATTGCCACCCACCTCTGCTTCAGGAGAGAGAATTAAGAACTTCCCACAGCCTGGGGTCTGTACAGCTGCTTCTCCCTTCAGAAGATCTGTTTGGGTGAAGGCATTTGTCATCTCAATAGTAGTTGAGTTAGGTTCTGGCTCAAAAAATCCCTACTTTGGACTCCTAGGGTAGATAGCTTTTTTAGAGATTTTGTTTCAGAAACAATTATTATTTTTTTTTGTCAGAAAAGATAGTGGCCTCTAGCAGCAGAACCTGAGCATTTTTTATGTACAATCAAGCAGATGGCTTAATTAGTTTAACACAGATTGAGTGGGATAAATTACGTGGCTGGATGCTGCTATGTGAGGAAGCAGTATGTGGGTGGAGGAGTTGAGGGAGGAGAAGGAGGCAGTGGGTTAGAGAGCCTGTGGGGTAGCTCACAGACCTACAGTGTGGTGGGTACTGGGCCAGCAGATGGTTTCAGTGTAAAGAAGAAAGGTGGCTGGCAAATCTGAATAAAAGTACCTGAACAATAAGCTGCAATTCAGGTTATGATAGTTAAGTTACAAGTTGGAGAAGTTAAAGAGTTGATAGGTGAAGGGCTGATTCAATTAGTAGCCATCAGAAATTGATTCTCAGAGGTGGTGAAAGATGGGTGAGATTCCAGAGAGGTCCAATATTTGAAACAGCTTTGAAATGGAGGTAGTGGGATAGGGGCAGAGGCAGAGAGCTTCAGTTTTTAGAACGGCGGAACAAAAAGTTTAAACCAAACCATCTTGAATATGATGAGATGATAATAACAATGGGTGTTAAATCATGACAGCACTCTTAACCTGCTTCCACGTTAGGATAGCAGGTCATGTCAATGAAGAAGATGCAACTTGTATATTCACTGCAGGAGGGCTTTTGGCACTGCTACGAATTATGTTCTCATAAACAGGATAAAGACATGCGGAGTGGCACGGGGTGAGAATGTGTAGTGGCGAGAGGCTTGAAGAATAGCTATTTGTGAGTTTCTGTGAAATGGAGAGGATGCAGCCTCTGGGATTCCTTGGGACTAGGTGGTGGGTCTAGTGCCTGTCAGTACTTAGAGCAGTCATTTGTGCAAGGGACTAGAAAATACGCCTGTTGCATTTCTGGGCCGTGTTCAGCAGAGAAGACTGTAAGCATTTGGATGACAGGATTAACATTCAAGGAATCTTGACAATTAGAAGAACTCATTTGAATTAAGTGTAGTTCAGTTCAAGGACAGGCACAAAGTCCTGTGATGAAGGACAGATTATTTGAGATTAAAAACTGAGAAATGAACAGCTAGCTGGCAATCTCTCAAGGCAGGATCTGGGGTTATAGTGTATAGCAAACTGAACACCAGTTGAGGCCATCATTGATGTAAGGAAGCATAAACAAGAGCATACCATGGAAAACACTGGAAAGAACCTTTGTGCTGTGTTTGGCACTGGTACTGCCACAGCTGGAGCATTTGTCTCATGCCAGGCCCCACACAGAGACTTGGACCGAATGGGGATCAGAGATTTGCAGAACACAGGCAGTGAGGGAAGATTGCAAGAATTAATCTAATTGATCTGGAGGCAAGATAACTGCCCAGCTCTGAGATTTCCTAAAATTGAAATAAAATAAATAAAAAAAATTAAATAAAAAAACTTAAAATAAAGTAGCTACCTCAGAGAAAGAGGTATGCTTTGCATGTTGTACAGGTAGTACAAGAAGTAGAAAGCTTAAATTCCACTGGAGGAAATCTGTATTAGACGGTGGGTAAGGCTTCCTAATGGCAGGGCTCTGTGAACTATTGACATACAGGTTTTTAAGAACAGGGTAAAAAACTTCTGAGAGAAAAATAATGGATACTATTACTTTGGAATGGGACAGAGAATCACAGAATCGTAGGGGTTGGAAGGGACTTCTGGAGGTCACCTAGTCACCTGCCCCTGCCGGGGCATGATCACCTAGAGAAGGCTGCACAGGACAGCAGCCAGGCAGGTTTGGAATAACTCCCAAGAAGGAGACTCCACAACCTCTCTGGGCATGCTGTGCCAGGGCTCTGCCACCCTCACAATAAAGAAATTCTTATGTTTAGATGGAACTTCACTGTGTTCCATATTATGCCTGTTGCCTCTTGTCCTTTTGCTGGACTCCACTGAAAAGAGTCTGTACCCTTCTTCTTGACACCTGCCCTTTTTGTAAGTGTGTGCTGGTTTAGAGGTAAACCGGCAGGAGAAATGGACCCACCACAAGAGAGATTATAAGTCAGAGTTACAATTTAATGAAAGATATTACCATACAAACACTGACACAAAGAGAACAACCTGCTTTCAACTCACCAAAACCCAGCAGTAAACCCAGTGTCCCAGGGCACAAGCCCAAAGGGGTTTGTTAGCCCCGGTGCTGAGATCCACGTGACTCTCCCAAGTCCAAAGCAAAAAGAAGTGAAGAGTCCGTTGCTGCAGATGACGGCTGTGGCCCGGCCAGAAGCGATGGTTGTAGTCCGGTCGAGAGCGATGGCTTCCTCCTGTCGAGGTTCCGCTGCTCCTCCCACTCCAACGAAGAAGAATCTTAAGGTCTTCTGAGCCCTGTTTGTATATCCTCAGGGAGCACCCAGTCCCTCCCCCAGGGCGGGGACTCACACAATGGGTAATTAACTGTGAGTCATGGGGTATGGTTGGACCATTGATGGCCCATTAGCACCCACAGCTACTTGTATCCTGGTGTCAGGATACACAGGGTTGGTTTTGTTATGTCTTGTGTGCAGGAACTACTGTGTCTCAGTGAGTGAGAAGAACTACCTATCTTGCTATATGTTTTCATGGGTCTTCCTTTGTATTTATGCTATAATAGAGCTGCTAATTGCATGTGTGTTCCAGTGTGTATTGGAAATTGTAATGAAACTGGACTATTTCAAATTAAATTAAGCAAATTACTTGAAATTTCAATTAAGAGGTGGAAAAAATGTGGCTGTGCCTGTTCTAAAATGGTTGGCTTAAAGGAAGGAGTGGTTAGAAGCTGTGAGTGGAGCTCTGGAGAGCTGGGTGTGGGTCCTGGTTCTGCTGCACAATGGCAGTGTGAACTTTGACAAATTGCTTTCTAGCTTGGACATGTATTTTGTCCTTCACTTTGACTTTATGCTCCTTAGTGTAGTCCCAGCATGAGGATATTGGTGTAGAGCACAGTAAGAGCTCTCCTCAACAGAGGCCTCTAAGTGCAAAAGTAGTTGGGAGGATAAATGATGATGATAATCAGTGTCTGAAATTGACTCACGAAATTATCCAACTGAGTGAGTGTTTGGAAATACCTGGAAAGACGACATGGAAAATAATTTTCCAGTGAACGAGAGTTGTGTTTGCCCTGTGCCATCTGACTGAGCAGCAAGAAGTCAGTGCCATCTGAAAGAAAAGGGGCCAAAATGAATAGTAACAGCTGGAAAGAAAAAGCATTGCCTGTCCCTGTCTGCCCTCAGCAGCTTCCTGTACTGCAGGTAAAAGTGATTCTGTCAGTTTATTATCATTAAGTTATCACATAAACCTGGTGGAATAAACACTGCAAAGAGGCACAGTGTTTTCTTCCTTTGAAGCTGATTGGGGAAAGAAGAATAAGGCTGGCTACTTTGATAGGGTGCAATCAAAGACTGAATAATGAAGAGCAAAAGCTTAGAGGACATCCTTGGCCAAACCTTTTATGTGCTAAGGTAATACAAATACAGTCCAGATAGACAATAAAGTAGTTTGCATGAAATCTGCAATCACTTAAATGTCATTGCTTCAAATATACCTGAATGGGAACACAAGATTGTTCTCACTCCAGAACACTGGGATAGTCTGGAGGACAGTATTACATTTGCATCAAAATTCATATGCCTAAATTTTTCCGTTTCCTGGCCCTATGCAAGATCCTCAATGTGAACATCCATCAGATGCAGTTATTTTAGTTTAAGTGTTCTGTCCTGGCTACATATATAATCTCAGTCTTCATTTACACAGCAGCACAGATGACTAAGGAGCCATGTTTTACAGATTCCAGACTTTTTCAAATAAGGAGTTAGTCTGGAAATAGTACACCTTTATGTATGCATTAAGTTCTTTATGTATTACTTGACTTTGAGACTGTAGCTTGGTTATCTTGAAGTTGCCACACAAGATTTATCGAGAAGATAGTTCAGATGAGATTACTGAGATACGTGCCTGATCCAATCCAACACAGGAAGGTAATGATTGATAACTTCCATGTTTTAATGGAAGTTATCAACTAGGTAATACCAAGCCATTGGCTCAAAACAAACATGTCTCTCATGTTTGTTTTGAGCCAATGGCTTGGTATTACCTAGTATACTGTCTAGGTAAAGTTAATAAGGTTATTTAAATGGGAGCCTGGAGGATTAGCTAACATAGAGGGCTCCCTGCTCACTCTTCTCCTATTTAAAGAGTAAAAGCTCTTGATAAAAAGTATGAGCATGTTTTTAACAGGCAGATCCTCTGATATTGTTTGAAATGGTGATGACCCTGCTGATCCTAAATTAATGCAGAATTATAGTAGCCTACCCTTGGATGGATAACTGAAATTAAAAATGGGCTGCAGTGGAGTTTTTGAATCCTTGGGACATAACAGACTACTGTTTCACAGAGATTATTGAAGGCACTAATCCAAGCTGTAACTAAAATATCCAAGAAAAATTGAGGCTTTGTACCGAATCTGTGCCGTGTGAGGTTTCCTACCTCCCAACTTCTGTTACTCTGGGACCAAACAATAAGGGATGCTGTGATCACAACGTTTTTTTTTTTTTACTATTTTGCTCCTTCAATAGTACGTTGTAGTCCTCCAGGAATTTACAGCATGTCTATACTCGTGTCTGCCAGGTTGATTGGTGAGGTTTGTATAGATTTATGATTAGAAATAGAGCTATTTAAAATTCTGCACTGTTGATACATGATTACATTTATTTGACTGCTTCTGTAATTAAATGGATTTACATGGATTGCAGGCAAATTACTTTAAGAAATGACAAAGAGATGGCTAGTTAAAACTGAATTAGATCAGAAGCTTAGTGGTATGTTATGACCTTCACTGTGAATTCTAGCTACTGCTTAAGGTTTAAAAAGTGGCATTGACAGCAAGAGTGTGGTTCTAGCAATTGTAACTGCTGAATGGTTCGCCTGTTAGAAATCTGTCCTTGTTTAGACATCTAGCCAGGTATTTGAGAACCTACAGTTGAGCATACAGTTATGAAAATAACTGTAATAACAGTCAAAACTTAAGAAAATTAACAAAGGTTAATTTTGAGAAGTGCAGAGCTTGAGGTTAAAGAAGGCGTAAGAAAATAGGAAAAACAGAGACAGAAACTGTCAGGTAAGCCAAGAATTACCTGTGCTTTTCAGAGGGCTCTAGATTTTTAATCTAGATCTCCTAAAACTGAACTATACTGAGCAATAATGCATGCAGCTTTTAACTACATCTTCTGTATTTTTTTTTTGTGAAAAATTTCCTCTCCCTGTCCCTAGAGAGCTAAGTATATGTGTTCTTTCTCACAAGTATGCTCAGATATATGGGGAGTTTTTTCAGCATGGGCACCTTTTCACAGTGTTGTTTTGATCTCCTGATAAGATCAGTTTCATTGGAAAATCAGGCTGGGGAAAATCACACTGTAGATAAATTTAGTGATAGAAAACAGATCAGCAGCAAGAATAAGGGCTTCAGAAACACTGCTGTTTACTGTACTGATAACAAAAAATCTTTTAATTCCCAAATTTAAATAAGTATGTTACATCCACAGCTGCCTCAGAAGATGATTTTTTTTTCCAGCATGTGAACTAGAAACACAGTTTAGTAGAGCTGAAAACAAAAATACTCTTATTATCAACAACTTATATTTCATTATTACATACTTATACTTTGACCCAATTTGCTATCTTATCAGAACAGCTGAAGGGCTAGTATCAATCAAGAGCATGGTTTAATCTGAAAATATAGCTTAAGATATTTTTAACTTTATACACTGATCACCAGGAAGTCAGTCTGGATTCTGATGTGCCCTGGCTTGTCAGAATGTTGCAGTTTGCACTTGAGGCAGATGTTGCTACCCGTGGTGCTTTCTCTTGCTTGTACAATTTCCATGCTTGGCTCAGTTGTACACATCAGGTCTGCCCCTGACTGCTACTGAGGGGACATTCCTTAAGTAGGAATTGCAGATACACAGCATGTGTTAGAGTTTGTCCATAGTAAAATCTGGGAAAACATTTCATAATGTGACCTACTACGTCATTATCTTAATTTTTCATAGTCAGCTTGAGGCATCTCAGTAAGTCACCTAGAATATGGACCAAGATTGAATACATGTCCTTCTCTCATGGTTCTCCAAGCTGTTTTCTTCTGGTTTAATTAAATACTTCATTTTTATAATATTGAAAAGTAATGATATCAGAAGAAAATAGGTTCCCTGGGGGTTCTTTCTGCTGCTGCCAAATGCTTTGTAAGCCATCACCACGAAAGCAGTGCCAGCATGATGGATAGAGCTAATAGACCAGCATGATGAGGTGGAGCTGAAAAAGGGAGGGCTGGGTTTTTAAGAACTACTTGTCTTTCTGTATTCTGATTTCTAAGTTAATTTTTTTTGTGAAGACCTGTCCAGTGTGGTCTGATTTATACAGGGCAATTGGAGAACAAAGTATTTCAGGTGGCTAATAAGTATGATAGGTTCTTATGATTTTTTTCCACAGTTATTTGAGATGGCTCAGGGTCCTTTTGTGGGAAAGGAGCTCAGTTTTATGGACTCACATCACTGCACATCATTTTAAGCTTGTAATAGTTTGACTTGGGAAAATGGTACATAAACTCCTAAGTGCTTATGAAAATTTGATGACAATTCTCACTGAAAGTCAACAGGATTTAGAATTTCAGATGACAATGTAACTTCTGAAAATTCTACATTACTACTGCATGAAGGGATACATTACTACTGGATGAAGTGATTGAATGTTCCCTCAGTAATTTCACAGATGACACTAAGCTGTGAGGAAGTGTCGATCTGCTTGAGGGTAGGAAGGCTCTTCAAAGAGACCTGAACAGGCTGGACTGATAGACTGAGACCAACGGGATGAGGTTCAATAAGGCCAAGTGCAGAGAGAGCTGCACTTGGGACATAATGTTGTGCAGTACTAGAGGCTTGGGGAAGAGTGGTTGGACAGCTGCCTGGCAGAGAAGGACCTGGGGGTGTTGATTGACTGCAGACTGACTATGAGTCAGCAGTGTGCCCAGGTGGCCAAGAAGGCCAACGGCATCCTGGACATACATCCAGTGGCATATCAGAAACAGCGTGGCCAGCAGGTTGGGGAGGTGATTGTTCCCCTGTGCAAGGGGGGTGAGGCCACACCTTGAGTACTGTACCCAGTTCTGGGCCCCACATGGCAAGAAGGACATCGAGGTTCTGGAACGTGTTCAGTGAAGGACAACCAAGCTGGTGAAGGGTCTGGAGAACAAACCTTATGAGGAGCAGCTGAGGGAGCTGGGGTGGTTT
>VXBZ01010303.1:0-34713 GCA_013399135.1 Heliornis fulica | reverse complement strand
GGCTGAGTCACCATCCCTGGGTGTATTTAACAGACGGGTAGATGAGGTCCTCAGGAATATGGTTTAGGAGAGGACAGGTACAGTTGGACTCGATGATCTCAAAGGTCTTTTCCAACCTAGTCATTCTGTAATTCTGTATTCATGTCTTACTTGTTAACCTGGTTTCACATTAAGAAGATCAGAAGTTGTTCTTTTTTTTTTCCTTGGAGGACTAGTCATACCAGCCCTCATTTGTTTTCATCACACATGAGGATAAAAAGTGAACATACAGTGAAGTCTTATTTTAGTCAAAGCCAGAAAACCCAGTTTGGCTGTGTGTTTTCTCAGATCAGTTTTTTTCAGACCAGTGGGCTTCTGTCAGCCACCAGAGATGTCCCAGGAAACACAGCGCTCCTTATCGTTTCAATCACGTGTAAGCCATAGTGTTCATTACGGTTTTAAGGACCAGCTGCAGACCCCTTCTCATTACATCATGCAAGTTCAGCCTCAGTTGTTTTGGCTGAGATTTTGTGGCTGTTTGTGAAATAAGTGCTTGCTTTGTGTCTTCGTGCACCAGAGTGTGCCAAGTGAAACACACAGAGGAGGGTCTTTAAGTGCACACACGTGGGGAAGATTTTCTGAGCAAATCTCACTGTTGCTGACTCTATGGTATGGTGGAAGCCCATGGGAAGACAGTTTCCAATAAGCAAATAATCTGAAATACTCCTCTTGTTATTTATAGTGGGATTAATCAGTAAGGGGCTTGTAAAATTGAGGATGCCCTTTTCATGAGCTTTGAACCGAAATCCGTAACAAACCTCACTGCAGGCAATAACAGCTTTGGAGCATGAACCTGTCTACAGAGTAGGTAAGATTAACAGATTAATTTAAACTCATAAATCAAAAACTGATACTGTAAAAACTTGTTGAAGTTGATTTCTGAAGGTCATATTCTGCTATGGCAACAGAGAAGCCTTCTCTGTGAAAGAAAGGATCATAACTGAGCCAACATGGAGAATAGAGAAGCAAAAATAAACTTCTTTGGCATTTTCTGAAGGTAACAGCAACCCCCTTAGAAAGCACATGAGATGGGCCCTTCTTCCTCATCTTATCTAACTGGTTTAGCTCTTTGGATATGTTTACAATTGGCTTTTTCTGCTGAAGATGCACTGGCTTAAGATCAACCTAAAACAGTTAATCTGAAGTAGTTAAGTATTTCTAAATCAAGTAGATATTTCACCCTTACTATTCTGGATGAAATAAATGGGAAATCCAAAACTCAGTGCTTTGTCCTGTCTGGTTGGAATGGATTAAATGGGAGAGCCACCCACTGAAGCACTAGGGCTTTGTTGGTATCCCATGTGTATCACTTAAGTACAGAGGGTTTCTTCAGATGCTTTCTTAGACTTTGCATAGTTATGACTGTTTACAGTAATGCAATCCTAGCTTAAAAAATATGAGAAAAAGAAGATGGCGGATGATCTTATGGATCAGATCACAGATGCAGCCCATCAAGAGTTGGGGCACAGAGGCAGATACAACAATACTGGGGGTCTCTGGTACTGAATGATGTCTCTTTATGGTGATCATATTTATGACCAGTACAGGTTAAAAGCTGAAAGGCTATAGCAAAATTGGTACTATCTATCATTTTAAAGCAGTGTAAATAACACTTTCTCCTTATATTTACCATCTGATTTAACTACTCAGTTCAGGCAAAAAAAAAATCTTGCATTTGTTAGGAACAATTTCCTGTGGGAAAGACCAGAGCTGGTACATAGCCTAAATCCCAGGTTAAAGTTCACTGCTAAAAGCATTATTCCACTAACAATTTATGGCATATGATGGCTTCACAGGGTAGTGGCTCTATTTACAGTTGTTACTCTCTATTAAGTGCTGCCAGCCATCTGTAAAGTGCTTGTTATCACCTGCTTATGGGCATTAAAAAGACTGATGGACCAGATTCTCCTTTGCAGAGAACACCCTTTATGTCACTCAGGCTGGTTTAAAGAGACTCTAAACTCTAAGTGACATAATCTATTCCTACTTTTGGTACATCTGTACTTCTCCATTGTATAAAGGACCCCAGAATAAAGGAAGATGAGGTGATTGGGAATCTGATCATGTTCAGCTCCTAGGTGGACAAAGGATCTCTAAAGAATATTAATAAAATATTAATAAAAGCTCACTGGTCTTCCCACTACTGTGAATACCAGTCCTTAAATTCCTAATCTCTCTGTGATGTATCCTGCCTGCCTTGCAGGTGGGGAACATGGCACATGGGAGGAAAAGGTGATTTGCCTGCAGTGTGGAGCAGAACCTGGGTTCTGTCACCAGAACTAAGCAAAAAAATGTAATGCCATTCAGGGCTAAGGTGCATGTGTATTAAGTGGACATTTTGGCAGGAAACAGATTTTTTTCTTCCTGAATACACATCATAAGGAAGTAAATCCGATCAGAATGCATAGTAAGACCATCAGAGGATGGAGTTGTGGAAGCCACAGGACAATCCATTTGCCTGCCTCTTCCTGGTTCCCTGGCACTGCAGCCTCTGGTGTCCCAGGGACAGGGCACAGTCTGCATGGCTTTTTGCTCTGGAAATGTCGGGCTACTAAAGCCGGGCCTCCCTAGCAGTGGAGAGAGTAGGGGCTGTCAGAAATTTGGGAAAGGGTAATGCTTTTGAAGGAAAACTGCCTGACACTATTGGCTGCTTTGGCAGAACAGGACTGTTTCTGCAACAGAATAATTAATTTCTGAAATCATGGCAGGTTAGGGTGATGGTTGGACTTAATGATCTAAAGGGTCCTTTCCAACTGAGGCAATGCTGTGATTCTATGATTCTGTGATCTTGATGAAAGGAGATGTTTCTCCTGTTGTCTTATCGGTACTGCTCTCAGCACTCACTTCCTGGACCTTTCCGCTCAGGAGTGCTTCTCTCTCTCTCTGTGTCTCTGGCTGTTTGCTCCTACACACACTAAGGGAAAATGCTTCAGCAGATAACTGTTTTTCCTGTCAGTTGCTGCTTTATCTCTTTTATTAGGTGTCTCTGCATTGCCAGATTTTAGTACTCACTGATCATTGCTCTGTCATATCCCTCAGGTGCAGGGAATGAAGTCTATACTGTTCTGAGACAAGAAAGTTGTAAATGAAATGCATCGGCATAGCACTGGCTTGTCTGGAAATTGTCACAGGCCTTGATAATTGTGACTCCTGAGGGATAGCAACAACAGAAGTGTAGAAACGTTTATAGTTAACCATGGCACCTGTAGGGATGCTGTGGATAGATCATGGAGTGCTCTACAGTGCTTCACACAGGACAGCAGAGCCAGGAGGTTCAGGAATATTAATATAACTTTTGCTACTTGTTTGAAGAAGCTGAATGTCAGATCTGAAGTGTCACAGGTGAGAGCAAGCTCACCCTGGCTGGCCACTCTTGCTGGGGTGTGCTTCCATCACCATGCTGCCTGTGTGGCACATTTCAGCTCTGCCTGCCTGGGGTACGAGTGTCCTGGGCAATTCTGTCCAGAGTAAGGGACTAGGGCCCATGGGGATGGAGGGAAGGGCAGAAGACAGGGAAAACCAGTGGTGTACACAGAGTGAAGCCCCACCAAAGAGCATTCTTTTGCTTCAGCTGCCATTGGTGATACAAGTTAAAGCTGCCTATTCACGCTACACTTCAAAAGTTTTAGCTTGTGCCAGGACTAGACAGAAGAGGGTCATCTGGTATTTTTCCTTGTGGTACTTGGAATGCTCTAATTAGTATGTTTATTGTCTCTTTGTTCTCAAAACCAAAGGGAGGTAGGGGAGTATCTGCGTGCAAACATTCCGTTTTTGAAATAATAACATTTCCTTCTGCAGCGTTGCCCATGGTGAACTCTATTAAGAGTGGCATACAATGCAACTTCTTACACCACTCATTTGGGGATACCTGTATCTCAGCAGCAGTTGAAGAGGCAAATCAAATGTTTGTAGTGATTGGGAAAGGAATAGAGAGCAAAATTGAAAATGTCACTATGCTGCTGTATAGATCTATGATTCACACACACTTTGATTACCATGTGCTGTTCCCCTCATTTCTAAAGGATATATTAAAGCTGCGAAAGGTGCAGAGAAGGGCAGCAAGTATAAAAGTGTTACCATAGATATGGAATAACTTCTGTGTGAGGAGTGACTCAGAAGAGTGTGTCTTTTCAGCCCAGAAGGGAGGAGAGGTGGGTACACAGCGTCTCTAGGGCATCTGGGTAAGCTGCCTGTTCCCAGTTGGTGGTATGTGAAGCCAGAATCTGCTAGTTCTGAATGAAGTGGGTGACTTGACCAAATTCTTTCTTCTCTGGTTCTGAGATGCCATAGGAGACCCTGAAGTCTGGCTTAGGTGCTGTAGCAGTTGGAGTAAACTTGATGTTTTTGCAGAACTCCCGTAAAAGTGCATGGCCTCCTGCTATTACAGTTGGAGTAAACTTGATGTTTTTGCAGAACTCCCGTAAAAGTGCATGGCCTCCTGCTATTATAACCCACTCTACTGTTATTACTTGTTCTCTGCCTGCTTGGACAAGGAGGTTTATGAATATGATTTCCAGAGATGTCTGGAAGCAACATGACCATTTGCATTACCCCCCCCCACACACACACACACCCACACCCTCACCCCGCCAGTTCTTTTCCTCTTTTTTTGTTTTAAATAGTGCTGATAAGTCTCCCCACTCAGTTATACCTGTGTGTGGCCAGGAGGATCAGTAAGGTCAGTGGAGACAAGCGTTACCTTTTCTGCATCTCATGGATATTATTGTTTCTGGTTCACAAGGGAGATTAGTTGATGCCATAACCATCAGCAAGGTCCTCATCACACTCTACTACGAATCCTTCACAGCCAAGATTTTCTTGCTTATTTCTTTTTATTATTATCATCTGCTTTTTTCAGCTTAGGACTGGGATTTCTGATCCAAAGGTTCGTGACTTCTTTTGCAGCGTGGCTTGTCTCTCAGAAGTGCTGAGAACTAGCAGGTACTCCTGCATTCATTGCAAAGTTCTTCCTTGAACTTCTTTCAGAAATTTCTTCCTGAATGTCTTTCAGAAATGCCTAACATTTTTGAACTTGTGTTACTCAACAGAATATATGATGCCTCCTGTCACTGCAGCATGCTTTCTTTACCAAACATTTTTCCTGATGGGAATGTATGTAGAGGTTACCCACAAACCTGCTTCTCATGGTGTAGCAAACATCATTCATTGCTTCAGTGGCATAGTTGTAGGATACTGCTCTTGCATTTATTCAGGCAGATGTTACAAGCCTGAGAAACATGTCTCAAGTTTTCCTCAATATGAAAGATACCTCTGTATCTGAAGAGAAAGTAAAGGCAAATGTGAAAGTAAATTGTGTGGGAAAGGATGCATGCCCTCCCTTGTAGCTGCAGTTATCTATGGAGTGCTGCATAGCATGTGCACAGCTGTCCCAAAGGCTATAGACTTTTGGTAGATCCAGCTCAGTCCACAGCCTTTGGGACAGTTGTGTAGCAAGGACAGTGTTATTGTCAGGATCTGCCCAGGGGTCAGTGCTGTGCTGGAATCCCTCTCCACTTTGCCAGTAACTGCAGAAGCATCTCAGAGAGCAGGGAGCCCAACAAGACTGAAAGGCAGCTGCCCCAGTGCTGTCCAGTTGATCCCTATCAATCTGAGTGTCAGCATAATTCAGGGACTGAGCAGAAACAACAACCTGCACTATCTCAAGTGTCCCTTATTTTGCATTTGACAGAGTAGCCATCTCTCCTACTGTCTGGAATAACGAGCTTTTGCTCTGATGAATAAATACAGTCAAGCCACCTGAACATTTAGGGGGAAAATCTATTTCCCCTCCCACTCCCCTACCTTCCCCTGTGGGGCTCAACTGCTTCACTGGGCTGCATCCTGCCCTTCCCCTTCCTGTGTGCTGGTAACAGCTCTCCCTGGGTAGTGGCAAGCTGCTCCATCTTCTCATCAGACAAATAAAACATCACGGCCTTACATCATGATAAAACCTGCCTGGCTGCACTTTTTTAGTCTTCTGTTTGTTTATCGATGGTTTGTGGCACTAATATAATTTAAATGGTCTATTAAAAACTGATGTTATAAAGTGCGAGTTTTTTCCCCTGTATTGACTGGCTTCAGAGTACTGCTGGGAAATATTACAGCATGTATTTTATTATTCAACATAATGCTGATGTAGAAGCTTCCTGATTCATCTTTCACCATTTCTCTGACATTCACTGAATTTCTTACCTGCAGTGTCATATCCCTTAAAAATTTATTATTACAGTGTATTAGATTATACAAATGTGTTATTGTAAACCAGTGGCTTTTTAATTTTTTTTTTCAACAGTCTAACTCAGGGTGTCTATCTGTGTGTTTTTAGGCTTTGAAATGTTGGATGCTGTCATTCAAAAGGAGCGTTTTCTGAAAAGAAACAAAAGTATATTCAAGATACAGAAGTGATTTCCTCCTCTTCCCATTTGAGCATATAGGGCATTTTTGCATCTAGTCTCATGGGAAGAGAATAAGTAGACTTTTGCAGCTACCTAGTTCTAAATCTGTGGAAGACTGTTAAGTTCCCAAAGAGAAATATCTCATTTACGACTCTTTTGAAAGCATTTAATCTCAGATACGATGAATGAATTAGTGGGTTTCTCAGGATGATCTTGTTCTCATCAGTAGCTCATCACGTGAAAGGTAGTCTGACCCAAAAGCTTAGCCCATGGCTGACAACAGGATGATGAAACTGGTAGATATCTGAGACAGGTTTTAACAGAGGAGTATGTACAGTGGAATAACCACCACAAGAGTGTCTGCTGGCTTGTGAATGCTGTTAATGGTTTGGATTAGACTATTTTGATTTTTGATTGAAAAATGGGCATGTTTTTTGGAAATTTTCTCTTTCCCTCTCCAAATTCTATCATTTCACGTGTGTCTAAGTCATGAAAAAAATGCAGAGAATGGGCTCCTGATCTTAAAGAAATCATTGAAAACATTCTGTTGGTTGCAAGGATACGATGTTTCACTTGTACAGAACTCTGTTTTGTGCCAAGTAATCACATAATTGCACAACTATTGTCTATAATTTGTTTTGATCTTTTCCTAGTTCTTTGTTGTCCTTTCCCATTTGATCAAGCCTAAAACTAGGCATGTACCTTTTAGTGGGGCAGTATGTCTTGTGTCTTTTCGGGGACATCCTAGTATAGGTTTGACCCAGATAGCATAAGATTTAGGCAGGAGATTCAGTTACAAAAGCAACTTCAACTAGTAAAAGTCCAGGTTACCCATCTTCCAACATGCAAGGAGAACAGATCCTACTATGACATTCATAGGGCTGGAGAAAATGTGGTGATGCTATTGAGATTTGGGTCTGGTCACTTACGGTCTTCCACAAAGTGCTGTGTGCTACTTTTGATACTGTCAATATATAGAGACTTTTGATGGTTTATATATATATATATATATAGAGAGAGAGAGGTGTGTGTGTGTATATATATACACACACACACCTCTCTCTCTCTATATATATATATATATATAGAGAGAGAGAGAGGTGTGTGTGTGTATATATATACACACACACACGTGTATATATATGTGTATATAGATATGACAGAAGGCAGGATTTGGTCTTAAATATGTAAAGTTCATTTACCAAAAGAATGGTGTTACTGATTTTGGAAATGCACACTTGAACCAGTGCATGTGGGACAAAGTGGAGCAACCAGGGACCAGGCTGAATGGGGTCTTGCTTTCCTCCCAAAGGCATAATAAGGCCATAATGGCTCTGGAAGATTCCTGGATCCCCATACCAAAGTTATGGCAGAGGCAACCAGAGAGCGGCCCTTTTTTGCTGGGTGAAAGCCTTGCTCTCTGTGTACATATCAAGTTGTGGTTTTTATTAATGTTGATTTTGAAAGCATTTGAACTGACAGTGTTTTTTTGGTAAGCTGTAGAGGTGTTTAAACTGATGTCAAGCAAACCAGCGAAGCACCATGATGGCTTTGTGGGACCAATTCCAATTCGATAGGAAGAATGAAATGACTAAGCATGTGCTAAGCTTTTTTGCTACTCAGTGCATTATCATTTCAGTTGTGTCAGTGTTTCCATTATAAATACCTCTTCTCTAGGGAACTCAGTTGTACATCTTATTTGGGGCTGGTAAATTCCATTTAGAGAATGTTTTTAATTATTTAAAAATATACATTTGCTTTTTAGGTCAAGATTTTCAAAGCAGTGATTTGCAGTGCTCGCCGTGAGACAGTTCAGAGAGGCCTGATTTTCAGGTGGTCACTGGAGATAGGCAGCTAATCAGAAAAATAATAATCCTCCCTCTCTGCCCATCCCATTTCCAGATACACTTGCTCTAGTTAAGTTTCTGAAATATTCATATCTGCATTCTATTTTCACTTCTTCTCTTATCTTTTGATGGTGACGACCAGAAGTTCGGGATGGGTGGTTTGATTTATTTCTCATGAAGAAATGAAAAGCTTAAGATCAGAATATGGCCTGGAGTAATATTTGAACTTTATGTATAAAAAAAGTGATGGAGTTCACTCTGATGTCCTTGCTGCTGTTCGCCACGTCTGGCTGACTATCTTTAGGCAGTGCTATCTATTTTATTAGATGTATTCATCCACTCTGCATACACTTGATGTGAGTTCTTCTGCAGAAGATCAGGGTATCTCAGTCCACATGCAGGTTGGTCAAGGCTCATGTTATTCTCCCTGTACTGTCCATATGTCTGCATGCTTTCTCACACATGGGTGACAGCACTGCCACTGCTGAGGCTTTGTACCTTCTCATCCATTTACGTTCCAGGCCAAAAGGACAAGGTGAAGCCCAGAAGAATGGAGGAGAATCACATAAGCACTTGCTTCTGGCAGCACAGCAGGTAGCCACGCATTTGGCAGGCCTTGCTAAATACCAGTGTCTGGTGAAACCGTTATGGCTGGTTAGGTTACCTCGTCATATGTAACTGGAGAACACTTTCACTGGCCGTTGGTGAGCAGGAAACCCCCTGGCAGACAGTGGCACTGTGGGATAAACTACAAAGAACCCAATGTAGCTGGTTTTATGACACGTGTTGCATTTTTTAATCTGAGCAGCGGAGAAAGGCCGTAACCTCAAAACCTCAGAAACAGCACACGCAGCAGCTCTTTGTGTGCTGCAGAAGCAGATTAGCAGATGGCATTTTTTGTCCTTAATCTATGAAGCACATGGAAAATTCAGGAACGGATTCACGTGCCTTTACAAAGACAATACTGTGCCTTGTGAAGAGTCTGTCTGTTTGACCAAACTCAATACCATTTGCTTAAAAGAAGGTGCTAGAAGAAGCCATTAGCTAATGGTATTCTGAGTGGCCCTATACACAAGATCAGTATACTGGAATGAGAAAAAGCTCTTCTTCAGGGTAGCTGTAAAAGAATCATTTCCAGCTTGACAGATAACTCTGTGGGATGTTATTCTGCAGGGAGCTTTGAGACCAGAGTAGTGGCGTGCTGGCTTGTATATTCCATACTGTGAACTTGATGCCAAAGCACTGACACACAGCTGTCCCCCATCAGTTTTTATGGCTTTAACAGGCTATTATAAAACTAGCAGTGGTATTTTGTCAATTCTGATAATAAAAATAACACGTGCGTTTTCACAGTGTGCTTTTCTTGTCTCCAGTGTGCGTTCTGGACATTTGTCTATAGCAGCATCCTTTGAGAGTTGTGTTCAGGGACCATTTTGAGGCTACTGAAAGTAAAAGATGATGGGTAGGGTTTATTTTGGGCAGTAGCTGAATTGAGTTTCCTATCTTTTCCAAATCTAGAGGTTTCCTGTATTTCAGGATAATACCTAACAGATAGAAAACGCACCGTATTGCTTATCATGGGCAGTATGGTGCATTTACTTATGTAGTGTGTCAGCGAGGTACAGTATATTGCTCTTGGGAATGATAAAGGACAAAACTCATCTTGGCTTAAGAGCCAAGAGGAAGCTTGAACCAAGACAGCTGAGACCAGTGCCATGCAAAAAAGGAGGAGGTTCCAAGTCTGCTCTGAGGAAATAAGAAACTACAGGATGCTGAGAACAGTTCCATCTCCAAAGAATTGATGAGATCAAGACCATCCCTTTCTTCTGTTCTAAGTAGCTATGAGTCTCAGCCATGCAAAATGATGAAGAGCACAGTATGAAATGCTGTTGCATTTTATAATGTTGTTACTAAATCGATTATAGTTGTCTCAATCAGCAAAAACCTTTAAAGCAGAATCATGAAGCTAGCTAATACTAAATAAAGTCTTAATTGCTCTTATGAGCTTGTCTACCTTAGATTAGAAATTGCATTTCTTGTTTTGACTTGCAGTCCATACAGTGCACTTTTTCAGTTATTCCTGAGAATCTTTATCTATATTTAGGGGGAAACTTTATGATTTTCCTCTGAAGTAGGAACTGGTTTTGGAGTCGGAATGATGGGTCTCTGATATTTTGCTTCAAGGACATTCCAATCTCAGTTTTTCCAGATGTAACCCAATGCACTTAGAGTTGGTGAAAATTATTTTTATCTTTATTGCCAGAGATTTAGCTAGTCAGTGCAGGTTTCAAATTGCTTTAGTCAAGCAAATGTTCAGCAGGACTTGAGGGCTTGAACTCTCTTCATTTTGAATTTGGAGAATTGTTTGGATGTTCTACACAATAAAAAAAGAAAAAAAAGAAAAAATAAAAGGCAGCTACTTGATGATTTTTCTTCTGATGACCAGTTTGGGATTTTTTCCATAAGATGATCTAAGAGACAGTATTTTTAATGCTACAGAGTATGTAAAGGGAAGAAGATGTAGTGGTAGAGCTAGGCCCACGTTTTCATTTTGAATTGTCAGCATATTATTACACACTTTATTGCTTAGATGAATACATCATTTAAGACTGAAACATGGTTCTTGTGGTTTGAGGGTGTGTTGATTTAAATGGTGCTATTCATACTGTGACTGATGAGAACCTAGGGGAAGGAGCGCCATGGGAGCAGAGGGTGGAAGCAGCACCAAGAGCCTCCTGTTCAGAAATTCAGGTTCAAAATGGAAGAGCTCTGTGTGCTGTTGTCCACTAGGAAATATGTTGTAAAGCAGGTAGCTTTTCAGGATGAGCAGCAGATGCTGGCAGACCTAGAGGCAGCCTGCATTGGGCTGAGAGCACTGTGCCATGGAACTTGTCTCCACACTGTCACCTGCTGCAGAAAACCAGCATCTTCATGATGCTGGAAGAGATGTATAATCTGTCAAAGGCGTTTGCCTAAGCAGGGCAACAGGAGAAGCAATCACTGGTCTGTATTCTGATCTGGCCATACAAACCAAGGTGAAGAACTAAATATGAAGTCTCTTTTTGTCCTCAGAAAGTAGATGAGAAGAAATACTGTGTAGGATCAATGCCTGAAGCAGCAGAGCAGGTGTTAAAAGTTTATGGGCTTTGTGACCATGAAGAAAACAAGACTTTGTGTATATGAGGTAGGGTATGTGTGGTTTTTTGTGGTAGCTGACATGACCAGAGAGCTGGAAGCTCTGGGGTTGCCGTTGAGGAGCTTTCAGTTTTAGTATATTGGAGAGGATTTGAGGAGTGAAAAAGGCAACCCTGAGGAAGTGTCTCTAGAGAGCATGGTGGTCAGAGTACCCCAAGAAAAGCTAAACCAGCCACATATGTGATACCAAACACTCAAGCATAAGGGAAACAAATATAGGAGGCAAGTGGGAATGGCAGGGTCCTGATCTTGTCATTCAAGCGTAATATCAGCACAAAGGGTAGGCAGAAAAACCTGCAAAATTTGGGAAACAGTTTGAGAGGTCTGGGAAATGATATTCCACTTCAGATACCAGCATGTCCCAGGGAAGGGAGCTCAAAGCACCAAGACATCTTCCAGTGTTATGCAGCCCCAGCAGCACTGATGATCAGTGACTGTGGGTTGGTGAGGTGTGTCCAAGTACAGTGGCTACCATACAGTACTGAGAAATGTCAGTGCTCCACAGTCCTGCAGAGACCTCTGTGGAAAACATGCCAGGGCTCCAAGAGGCAAGTCTGTTGGGAAGAGCTAAGGAAATCTTGTGTTTGTGAAGTTTTGCAAGTTGCTGAATCTATTCAGTGTCTTGTTTCCTTTCTCTTCATGTTATTTTGGCATGTTCTTGTCACACGTTTTTGATATAATTTGAATCTTCAAGAGAGATTAGAAAAAACAGCTGGGAATTAATTCTGGGTTCTCTTTCCACTTCTGCTACTTGCTTTCTGTGTGACCATGAATGAATAATTTCATATGAAATGTCCATACAAATAAGTAGAATCCAGACCCTTGTTGCCAGAATGAATGTGGAAATAATGCTGTGCTTTCACACTATCTATTTAGCTAAGTCATGCCTCAGGGCAGACAGGAACCATCTCACAGAACATGTTTGTCAAGGGTACGCTTATGTGGTTTTTATAGTGTCCTGGATGTGGTCTGGAGGCTGAAGAATATGCTTCAATACAAATAAACCTTTATTAATAATAGAAATGGGTTCTGCTGGAACCAAAGAATTCATTAAAGAAAAGCTGTTATTAGTGGAGGGGTGTATGTCTGTGTTTTGTGTGCATTATGTAGACCCTCTCCCTAGAAACACATTATTTATTCCTCACTTTTCCCAAGAAGAATTCTCAAAGATTTCTCAAAGATTTGTTTAGTTGTTTTGTGATAAAATCTCAAGGTCACGGAAGAGGTGCTTTTAGTGATGCTCTTACAACTGGCATTGTAAAATTTTATTTCTTTGTGTGGTGCTGCTAGTGGAAAGGCTGATAAATTTTAATTTCTATTTCATAGTGGTACATTGGCTATAACTGTCTAATTGCACCTGCAAAACACCATTGACAAGCTTGCTAATGGATTAAAGGGAGCTGATGTCATGATAGCTGCGGAGCGGAGATACAAGCAAAATATGTAGGTTTTTTGCCCAATGCACTGGGGAGTGCAGAGCAGTTGCCAAAAACTGCAAAGGAGTCTGAACAGGCCATCAATCCAGTCATGTCTCACACATGTTCTTCAGCTTTCAGGACATAAGGCCTCAATACAGTGGGATAGCAGTAGAAGTGTGACGAGCTGATGACTGCATCAGAGATGCCCAGGGAGGTGTTAAAATGCATAACAGGTAAACGTAGAGCAGTCATGGAAACCAAGAGAAAATAAGAAAAAAAACAAAGTTTTTTTCTCCTTCCCCCTGCCCAATTCAGTAATGCATGGAAAGGCAATAAATAGCAAAGGATCACAGGATTTGGAGATGCAGGAATCTGTGTGTGTGTGTTCCCTTATTGCTTTTGGCATAACAGTATCACTTCAGCTTTCTGGAGCAGTGTTTGGGATACACTTTACTAATGGTATGTAAGTTCTTTACCAACAAACTTCTTTTAGATTTTGATTATCCATTTTTAATGGCCAGGAGACTACCTGAGAAGAATTATGTAGCTGATTTGTATCACTTGACAAATCACAACGTCTGGATTTTCTGTTAATAAGACAGAAAAAATTCCTTCTATAAAATATAGGTCTTTTATGTGATTCTGGTGCTGAAATAATATTTTCTCTTGCTGTTCTTCAACACAGTGTTGTAGACATAATTAGTCCTTCACAATTTACTCATTTAATTCACTCCTCACTGCATTGCATCTTATCATGCATTAGAAGCAAGCTGAAGCATTAATTAATCTGAGCCATTTCATAGAGCTGAAGGAACTCATTTAACTGTCTTATCGCTTTGAATTCAGAGACCGAGCACATAGTGCCTGCTTGCTGCCTTCATGTGAGACCAATCTGGAAAAATTCTTCACCTAAAATTAACTTGCAGATATGTCATTTCTTGACTGGTGTTTGCCGTCTAGTACCTAAATTTCCCATCTAGAAATGCAGAAGTTTGCTACATATCCTGTACTGTGTATGGATTAGCATCTGTGTCTCTCAGTTCTATTTACACTCCCTTAACACATTTTTTAATTTGCATATCGAAGCACTGATTTAAAAAAAAACAAACCCCCAAACCCATATATTAACTTTGTATTTCTTTATTCAGTGCTTAAGAGCATTTCTGTGGATGAGCAAAATGTTCCTGCTGTTCCTTAGAAGACCTGGTTTTAATCCTAGCTGCATTACAGACCAAATCCTTGCTTCAGTCAGGAAAGCATCCTGCTGGAGATATCAGCCTCTGTGCCGAATACTGAGTTAGAGGCAATCGATGCAGTGTGGGAAACAGAGGTGTAATGCGATTTTCAAAGGGTAACTGAGGCAGCATTGACATCCTGTCATCTCCACGTTAAGCCTGAGAACAGGCTGGCTCATCAGGAATTAGCCTTGTGAAAACCTAAAAATGAGGATGGAAGACTTTGAACAATGTCAGAATACATCACAGAAAATCCAGATCCCAATTCTTCTGTCTCCCTCCTGTGCCTTACTAGACCAGCCTGATAAACCTGTGCATGTTCAGTGCCTCACCAGCTCTGTTAGTTAGGGGAGGGAGGAAGCGGTGTTGCTACTTGTGCAGCCAAGTCTTGATTTGATTTTCTCTGATTTACACTAACTTAATGAAGTGTGAATGCATGGTGCCTGATCTCCAGGTTTCCACAACAAGCCTAAAGACAGAAGCTACCCATATGTGAGAGCTCTGGACAGGCTGAAGCTCCAGAGTGCCATGTGTGTTTTACAGGTTTCAGAATGTTTTTTAGCAATTTAGTTAAGTTCTCAGAGAACCATGACTCTATCTGTATCTGACATTTGGTTGGGGGAGAAGGATTCTGGCTGCCTGCATAACATAAGCTTATGAAGCTTTTTACTGTCATCTAAAAGTTAGTTCATTAGCAAAAAGAAACTTATTAAAGAATGAGGGGAACTCTACAGACAGTTTTGCTGCAATTCTTTACTAAATCAAAAGGAAACCAACCGTTTCCATTGCATTTGGTATCTTTATTTATGCCTGTGGTGGATGTCCTCAGATGCAAGGCCCCAAGCCCCTCAGGATGACAAGTGTCCTTCTGCATCACGGATTGTGCCCTGGAGATGGCACAGATCTGGAGACACACTCCAGCTTGCCTGGCCTTCATCCTGGTCTAGAAGCAATGTACACATAACAGGCTATCAGAGCCATGCCAGTTTCCCTGTTCCTTTCCTCCTGCTTTTATACCATCCTGAAGAGTAGCAAGGTAAAAGCATGGACACTTTTCCCATGTTAATATTAATTCAGTTGTCCATTTCTGGTTTTATCTGTGGCCAGTTTTTCATGCCTGTTTTATCTAACTCAACAAGTGCTGACATTCTTCTTTCACGCTGTGGACTGTGCTGTGAACAGATTTATGTAAGCGCCTCTTTCTCCTACTCTGAGTCTTATTTTATGGCTTGATGAATGGAACATTTTCTGAATTATGGGATTCATGGTAATGCTGTTGGTTGGGTTTGTTTGCCATTTTTGTCAAGTCCCATTGACAATTTGTAGGTGAGTGTTTTGTAATTACAGTGGTTTGGAAATTTTGCTCACTGATCAGTTTTAAAGAATTTGATTATTGCTGAACTCTGTGAGCAATGAGGAGTGTATTGTTACTGGAGTGACTTTGTGTTTAGCATGACTTGCAAAATACTTGACTACTGCTTTTGGTTGTCTGAAAAATGCTCTGGGGTAATTGCTGATTCCTCCTCCTGTGCTCTGGGAAATGCATAGAGATGGACCTCTTGTGCCTTGTGCAAGTGCTTAGAGTGCTGATACCTACTAGCATGGGTTTTGGAAGCATTTTGGATCCAAGTGTCAAACTTGTGATCTCTGCAGAGATTTACAGAGCCACTGCGAATTTTCCTCTGTTGTGATAATTCTCATGGCTCCCAGCAAATATATTAACTGAAAATTTTTCTGGTGTCCTGAATTAGGTATAACAGCTTCACTGTATTCTTGTTTGGCGGGGAAAAAAAGAGGGCTTTGGGGTAACAGTGGGCCTGGCACTCAGGGAACATGAGCTTGGTTCCTGTTTCAGCTGCAGTCTTCTCACGTGCTTGTAGGTAAGTGTCTTCACCTTTGTTTTTCTCAGTAGTCTCATGTTCAAACTGGAGATCTTAATGATCCCTTGTTCTGTGTGAAGGTTTTGCTATTGCATTTGAATCCATTATCATCTGCAAGGGGCTCAAATTCCACAATATGAGTACAAGACAGCAACTTGCAACACACACTGTGAGGTGTAATGCATGAACAGAATGTGTTCCTTGTACATAGGTTAGCCCCTTCCGTGGTAGAAGGCAAAAAATCCAAGGAAAATATTTTTGACTTGTGACAGCTTAGTCTGCTTGCCAGGTTATTTTTAAAGGTAACTTTTTGGATATATTTTTAACTGCCAGTCTGGTCTGTAACTGAAACAGTTGGCCATGAGAAATTTGCTGTAGAGCACTGATATTAAACAGCAGATTCTTCCATTCTTGCAGTGTCTTTCTTGTCTAATAAGAACAATGAGCTTCCCTTTAAGCACCACAACCTGCATCTGCAGGGTTCTTGCACATTTCCCTTCAGTTTTAGTCATAGTCGACTGTCTGCACCATGGGAAGGAGTTTTGCTCTCAACAGGGCAGCTTGGTGCTGGTATTAGGCCAGTGTGCCATAATCCCCAGCCTATGGATAGATGCTCTCTAAGGATTTCAGTGGTTCTGCCTCACTTTAAAGGCTCTCAGGCCCCCTCATGATGGCATTTACCTTCTGTGTCTCGTTCCTTTTGGTGTATTGTTCACTCATGTTGTTTCCCCTCTTGGCAGAAGGTACCTGCACTGAAAAGGACAAGGTGTCCTGTGTGTTTGGGTGTACATAAAGTGTTCCTAATGTGCAGGTATGTGTAAGCTGTAATGAAACCACACTTCCACCGTGTTTTGTTCCTCTCCATGTTACTTTTTGCTGACAAAATGAAACACTTGTAAACTGTTTCTAACACTGCAATGTGTCCCAAACACCACAGAATGTCCTTTATTGATTCATACATTACTCTCTCATTAATGTCATCTAATGCAGCACGTGTATATGCCAAACATATTTGCTAAAGATGGATATTTACAGACCCTTCTTACATTGTCCCTCCTTTGCCTCAGCAATAAAGTAAAATGCAATTACTTTAGCAGTCACCGTATCTTACATAAGTCATTAGATGTTGACCAAAATAATTTCTTTCTTTTCTCTCTTTAAAACAGATCTGGAATAGTTTTTAAGGGAAAAATACTGGTTTTCCTCAGAGCTGCAGTTATGCCCAAATCAAAATACCAGATCTGATAATCCTTAAACTTGAGTTCCAGGCTGTTTGTAATGTTGAGGATGGGAAGGATACCTCTTTTGATGGAGAGATCAGCAACTGCCCGGTCCAGAAACTGGGTATTGCTGAACTCTAGGACAAACTTGCACATGGACATAGTATTGAATTTTGCAGCTGAACCCTTTATTCTGTACAGAGCTTCCTAACTAATCTGATGGACTGCTTCTCAAAAGCGTTCATCATTAGCTTTTCTCTGGCCTTCATTTGCAACTGTCAGTGTTCAGTAAAGAGCTTGACTGAGCCATTTGACAAATCAGTAAGTCTTTTAATTTTATATTTCAAAGCATGTCTTCCCCTTCTCTAACATCAGAGCTTGCATGTCACGTGAAGTTGAAAGTCAGGGAGATCTCTGTGAATGTGAATGATGGGTTTGGATTCTCCAAGACCTATGATTTAGAGCACAGTTTAATATGTTCATCAAGGACTCAGAATGTTTCTTTTTCTGGACTTTGTTAAAACAGATGGTGTAATTTCTCCCTCCATATCACCCCAGCCCATATGAAGAGGAACTCTGCTCTTGTGAATCCTCACACTAAGAAGGGAGAAATGCCAGTGTATCAGTGCAAAACTAAACCTGAAGAGCTGTGCTTTATGAAGGTAGCAGATACCTTGAGATTCAAGTGAGAAACCCAGTCTTGCACTTCATTGGCATTCAGTACCTGTGGCTGTACTCTGGGAATGATTATACTGCATCTTTAAATGCAGGAAATCTTTCAGGCTGCCTTTTTGATAGAACTGATCAAGTGATAAATATTCCATGCCTGAAAATGTAGTAGGTGCTTCTCATTTGCCTTCCTTGCTTGCAGGAAACAGATGGGGTAGTTAGTGTGAGTCTAGCATCTCTCTCTCTCCTTCTCAAGTCTGCACCTGGAAGTTTTCAACTGCTTCCAAAACAGTCAAGTGCTTTGTCAGGAAGGGTGTGATAGGTAGGGCTAAGAGGAGCCATCTATATGACCAAATTAATTGCTCAAAGTGTCAATGAAACAACAGGAACAAACCCTGCTTCTAACTTACTCGTGACCTGAACCCTTGATCCCTGCTTGCAGCCGCAGCGCATAGCCAGGCAGACGCGTTGTTTCCCCAGGCAGAGTCAGGCTGTCCTTTTAACACACCAAACGGTGTCAGGGCCTCTGGCTTAATCGGGCAGTGAAGATTGGTGGTTGGTGATCAGGCAACTGAAGAGGGGCTTGTGAGTGAAAAGCTTGCTGTCAACAAAGGAAAAGTCATTTATTTCTTTCATATTAACTGCATCATATTCAGTGATGAATTTTTTTAATAATTTTTGTAGCACTTACCCAGGTACCCTCCAGTAACTAATCAGGACAGACAAACTTCCCAGTGGTTGCCTGCTTTTCCTTGATTACACTGTACTTGATAAGACTTGCAGGTGTGCTGTCCTTAGCCTGATATGGAAACTCCCTGTGTAGAAGGGGACTGTTGAACCAGGTGAATCCCACCTGTGGAAGGACAGGCCTAGAAACACGTTCTGCACTTGTCATAAAACCGAAGTTAACGAGGTATATCTTTCATTGGGTTTTGGATATGATCCAGTTTCTTTTACTAGTGAGTTCCTGAGGTGATATTATCTGAGACGTAGAGCTCCTGGAGTCACAGTGTGGTTTCAGGAATGGGATTAGGTGACCCACTGGGGAATGGAGCTTAGTTTTCAAATATGGTGACAGTAAGTATATGCTTACTGCTAGGCAACGAGTAAGACCTTTCTTCCCTGCGTTGACCTTAGCTGCTGATGGAGTTTGGCTCTCTGGTACAGTTACTGGTAATCTTTTATGATGTATAATAATTATGCTCTGGAAAATGAAAAAAATTATATGGGAAATAACACTACCAGGAAGTGATAGAAAAACGTTAACAATTGAAACTAAATCTAACATTAAATTTCTAAGATTTATTCCTAAGATAAAAATGAGCCTTATAAATTATTTCCAAACAATGAACTTTTAATGTGTCTATCACACTGAGCAGTGAAATGATCTGAGAGGCTTTGAACATGAAAGGTAGGAAACATGGTGCTTGGTCTGTTAAAGGGATGGGGTTTTCCTATTTGAACCTCACTAGTTCTTACCCCGACTGGGCAGAGGATTTAGTCAGAGACAGTGAAAGACTTCCTGAAAATATCTTGTGAAATCCCCAAGAACAGTACTTCATACTGAAAGTTATGACTGAGGGTAAGAGAATGAAGTGTTGCAGTGTGAGAATGTCCCACCTTTACTGGATGCAGGGGGAACCACTGTGGCAGAGGATAAAGGAAAGGCAGAGGTACTTAATGCCCTTTTTGCCTCAGTCTTCAGCAATAAGACCAGTTGGTCTCATGATACTCAGGTCTCTGAGTGAAAAGATGGGAATGGGAAGCGGACCAAAGCTGACATGATCCTGGGGGATTTGGTTTGTGACCTGCTCAGCTGCTTAGATCTGACAAAGTCGATGGGTCTGGATGGGATCCACCTGAGGCTACTGAGGGAGATGGTGCAAGTGCTCTCCAAGCCAGTATCCCTTATTTACCAGAAGTCCTGTCTGACCAGAGTGGTCCCTCTTGACTGGAAGCTGGTGCATGTGACGCCCATCTATAAGAAGGGCTGGAAGGAGGACCTGGGGAACTACAGTGCTGTCAGCCTGACCTCGGTGACAGACAAATCATCTTAAGTACCATCATGCAACAAATGCAGGACAACCAGGCAATCAGGCTTAGTCAGCATGGGTTCATGAAGGGCAGATCATGTTTGACCAACCTGATCTTCTCCTATGACAAGGTGACCTGCTCAATGGATGAGGGGAAGGTTGTAGATGTTGTCTACCTGGACATCAGTAAAGCCTTTGACACTGTACCCCACAGCATTGTCCTGAGAAACTAGCTGCTCATGGATTAGATGGGTAAACTTTTCGCTGGGTTAACAACTGGCTGGATGCCTGGGCCCAGAGAGTTGTGGTGAATGGAGTTAAATCCAGCTGGTAGCAGGTCACAAGTGGTGTTCCCCAGGGCTCAGTGCTGGTCCTGGTCCTGTTTAACATCTTCATTGATGATCTGGACAAATTAATTGAGTGCACCCTCAGTAATTTTGCAGACAACACCAAATTGTGTGGGAGTGTTTATCTGCTGGAAGGCAGGAAGGCTCTGCAGACAGACCTGGACAGGCTAGATTAATGGGCAGAGGCAACCTTATGGGGTTCACCAAGTCCAAGTGCTGGGTCCTGCACTTTGACCACAGTAACCCCAGGTAGCGCTACAGGCTTGGGGCAAAGTGGCTGGATAGAGAGGTCCCTGGAGGAGGAGGACCACCTTGGGTGTTAATTGACAGCTGGATGAACATGAGCCAGCAGTGTGCCAAGAAGGCCAATGGCATGACCAGCAGGAGTAGGAAAGTNGGAAGGCAGGAAGGCTCTGCAGACAGACCTGGACAGGCTAGATTAATGGGCAGAGGCAACCTTATGGGGTTCACCAAGTCCAAGTGCTGGGTCCTGCACTTTGACCACAGTAACCCCAGGTAGCGCTACAGGCTTGGGGCAGAGTGGCTGGATAGAGAGGTCCCTGGAGGAGGAGGACCACCTTGGGTGTTAATTGACAGCTGGATGAACATGAGCCAGCAGTGTGCCAAGAAGGCCAATGGCATGACCAGCAGGAGTAGGAAAGTAATTGTCCCATTGTACTCAGCTCTGGTGAGGCCACACCTCGAGTGCTGTGTGCAGTTTTGGGCCCCTCACTACAAGAAGGTCGTTGAGGTGCTGGAATGTGTCCAGCGAAGGGCGATGAAGCTGGTGAAGGGGCTGGAGCACAAGTCCTAAGAGAAGCCATTGAAGGAGCTGGGGCTTTTTAGTCTTGAGAAAAGGAGGCTGAGGGGAGACCTTATCGCTCTCTACATGTACCTGCAAGGAGGATGCAGAGAGGAGGAGAAGTCATCCCATCATCCTTTTTCTCAAGTCATCTGTAATAGATGTGTAAGTTCAATTTCTTCACAACCCTCTACAAAATTTGAGCAGTAACATGTTAAAATGCTGATGAGTTTTGTCTTTCATCCACCTGATTGATAGCTGATCACAGAAAAAATGCAGAAACTTACCAGTGGCAAGGCATGGGTAGCCATGACATTAAGATGGTATAAATGAGTTTTGTGTGGTATCACTCAGATATTGGATTTGTTTTGCAGCCTCAAAGAGGTTTTGCCTGAAGTACTGTGAGTTCAGTGCATGACAAACTCCATGTATTTTAATTGGAGCTGGATGAAACACACTTGCTGCAGGCCTTGGGGTGCCGCTTCTGCTAAGATGTAGTTATTGCACAAAACTCAAGCTTGTATTCTCTTCAGTATATAACTGGGAAAAATTCTGTAAAAGTTTTTTTCCCTTCCTTCTACCCTTTTTGTACCTGTAAGTTTTGGTGTGCCAGCTGGCTTGGCAGGGACAAGACAACATGCTCGGAAGAGGTCTCAGTACCATTGGTAATCTTTGCATGTTGCAAAAATATTTGCATGTTGCAAATTTGCAAGTTCACTTAACAGCAGTGATTGCTTTATGTTGTGAAAGGTACATTGAGAGTGCAAGGGGGCTGCCCTTTGCAGCACTCTATGTAACACTTGGAATATAATATCTTCTCTACAGTGATGTCAAGGTGATCCACTGGTCAAAGGATGGATTTGCTTGGGTTTGGTCAGACCTAGAGTAGGTAGTCCAGTTAGAAAATGTAGTTCCTCACTGCTTTCACTCCAGTCTTCAGGAAGGTCAGTCTCCTTTCTTGTCCTGTGAGCTTTGTCCCTTTCATACCGAGACTGAACATTGCCTTTATGGAAACAGCAGGCATGATAGAAATTTTGGGGAATTGTAGAGGAGTGTGCTTAGATAGAAGGCTGTGAAAGTGGCAGCTAGATGCTTGATATGCACTCCACGAAGACCTGAGAAACTTTGTGGGTGTCCTGGTTCTTCGGGCAGCGTTGCCCTGTGGTTCTTGGTGGAAAGCTTCTCTTGCCATCCTCACAGTGATGAGACTTACTCTCACTCATTACATTTGAGGGCATGAGGGCAATCTTGGTGCTTTGTAATCATGGACTCACCTCAGAGGTGAGTAATACCAACCAGACAAGGGCATTTGAAATTGGCATGTTAAAATGCAGAGGCTAATTTCCTCAAGTCCCTACCTAGAGAGATGAAGCTAGTAGAAAAGAGACCAATCAGCCCAAGGTGAAGCAGGTCTTGTTTTATAGTGTGTGCAGGAGATGCTGATGCAGGCTGTTGGATGTGTAGGCAGTACTGAGTGCTCACCTCACCGCTTGCTCAGAACGTTTCTAAGCCAGACACTTTTTTTTTTAACCTCAGTATTTTCACTGTGGAAACCACCTAAGGTCAGGAAGTTGAAACCACTGACAGAACTAAAAAGTGCATAGTTTTTTAACGTATAAGTTAACTGCCTGGAAAAAAGGTCAGCAAAGTCTACTGAGCAGACCACATGCTCAAAACTGAAACTTTCAGCTTCTTGTTTCTTGTCAGCGTTTCCCAAAGCAGGGTGGTTCAGGAAGCATTTGGGGCATGAAGCTAAAACCATGCAACCTAAAACAGTGTAGTTACCTTACCTTACCTTGCCACTTGATAGATGACGGCCATGAAGAGTGGAACTCATTTGATGCACTGAGAGTAAAGGAGTAGACAGAACACACAAGCAACACCTCTGAGAGTCTTGCATTTCTCCTGATTCCATGTGTAAAATCATGCTGTTGGCACTTCTGTGAGAAGACTGAAAAAAAAAATTACAAGATTTAAGATACTGAAGCTTTCTGCACTGCATCTTACAAACAAGTCTAAAAAGAAACATCCAGGTTGTCTCAAGAAGAAATTCCCAGGAACTCTTCCCAGTATGACTCCTGCACAGCCACATTAGCTTACCCTCAGTGAATTTTGTGAGGCTGCCTTTTAATGCCACGGAGGATGCAGTGGTAGAGTTAAGGACTTGCTAAGGTTTGGAAAGAAGGTGTTGCAGCACTCATCTAAGCCATTCTGACACCATGGTGCCCCTGAAAATGCCAGTCTTGGTCTTCTGAAACAGCATTCTGAGTTCCTAGAATCTCCCTTGGTTTAGAAGGGAAGACTCTTCTGGACTCATGTTGTGGGTAGACGCGATACTGCCTTTCGACAGTTCTGCCTTTCCCAACATCCTTGATTTGGTGATATCTTCCAGTCATTTCAGTGGGAGTTGAATCAGGTCCTTAAGTGATACCTGACTATACAAACCAAAAAGGTAGTATTGTGGAAACAGAGAGGCCTGAAAGGAAGGCTGTCTTAATCTTGGCTCAGAATTTAAATACTCTAGTTCCTATTTTCTGCATTAGTCTCTGCTAATCAAGAGTATCCAGCATCTAGAGGAACACTCCTGTGGGGAAAAAATTTCCAAAACTCCCACACCAGAATAGTGTAGAAAAATCTGCCAACACTCTTCTTGGAGGAAGATAACAAAATTAGAATGTCCTTTCAAATTCAACTAGACTTTCACTTAAACAGAAAAACTTTTCACACATAAAGAACCTTCAGGGAGTTAGTTAAAGTCTGCTAAGACAAAATATATACCACATCTCACTCTCCTCAAAAAGCCTTATTATGTTCATTCCCATTAACTCCCTCCTCAGGGCATTTCATATGTCTGCAGAACATATTATAGCCATTTGGTTCTGAATGTTTTTGCAGGACTGTCACTGAATTTAAGTCAGAAAATGGCTACAACTGTGAACCACATTTCAAATACTATAACAAGAGTGTTTCAGTAATAAATAAGTCAGCAGATAGAAATGTCTCGCTAATTCCCTGTCAGGCCAGGCACAGCCAGAGCTTGAGGGAGAAGGTAAGACATACTTTAGTGGAGGTATCCTGATAAGGTGTTACCCAGCTGAAGCTCTGCCAGCATTTTCACTTTAACTTTGCATTGCAGAACCCTGCTGAAAGTTGTCTCACTGCTGTTTGGTCTTTAATTCCTTCTCAATAGCAGCCCTTTCACCCTCACAGGTAAAGTTGGAGAACGGGTGCTGTCATTTTCATGGTATTTACCCTTGAATATCCATATGGCATATCTATGCATGTCCAGCTTCCTTGGCGGGTAAAGACTTCAAACATATTCACGAGGAAGCAGCATGGTGATTCTTGTACCAAGAAAGATCTTCTTGAGGGTTAGGTAAAGCCTCTTCATATAGATAAATGCAGCAGAACAGTTAAAATATGTCATACTTATTGACTCAGATGACTTTTATATCTGAGTAGGAATCCTTTCATTTTGAGGTTCAGTTCTTTCCCTTTCTCTTGCAAGGCTGAACATTTTATCTGTGAATTTCCTGCTGGACAAAGGAATGGTGAGCTCCTGTTTCTCAGGAAAATGAGTTGCAGCATTCATTATCATCAGCTCTGTAGAAAATGGTTTTCCAGACATTCCAAGCATGAGGTAAAGTTCCTCCTGGGCCTGTGCTGCAGTCCTCACAGTGGGGAAGACACGCTTTTGAAATAATTTCAATTTTTATTCATTAGTGTGTATAAAAATAGGGTATTTGATTCATCCAAAAGCAAACAGCCAGAGTATATGGTGTCAACCAGCAAAAGTGCAGGACAAAGGGGTGGAGATGCAAGAGACCACAGCAGCACTAGTTCAGCACATCTGCCCTACTAACTCATGCCAACAGCAGCCACTGGCATAAGCAAGGCATTTCACTGACATTTTCCTCTTGCACCACACCCCCACCCCCCCAGTCCTTTTTTTCCTCTGTAGGTCTGTCTTCCAAGTAAGTGTCTGGACTTCCACCCCTCTAAACTATTTGCAAAATTTGTCATTTGGCTAAACATTCCATGGGCATCATGCTAATTTGGGCTGTGATAGAGTTAGTTTTCCTTATGGTCTCTAGTATGGGGCTATTTTCACACCACACCACCAGTGAGCAGGCTGGGGAAACTCAAGAATTTCAGAGGGGACGTGGCCAGGACAGTAGATCCCAACTGACCAAAGGAATATTCCATACCATATGATGCCCATACTCAGCATATAAAGCTGGGGGAAGAAGAAAGGGGGGACGTTCAGAGTGATGGTGCTTGTCTTCCCGTGGGGATACATGAACACCTGCCTGTGCCTGGGAAGTGCTTTGCTTGTGGGCACGGCTTTTGCTTTACTTATTCACTGTTTTTATCTCAATACATGAGTTTTCTCAATTTAACCCTTCTGATTCTCTCCCCCATCCTGTTGAGAAGGGAGGGAGCAAGCAGCTGCATGGTGCTTAGCTGTCAGCTGGGGTTAAACCAGACATAAGTGAAGAGCAATCTCTTTTACCTTACCTTGAGTCTGGCTCCTTCTAGCTTCATATTATGGTCTCTTGTTTTGGAAGATCTCATACTGGCTGCTCTTCAATTGTGGATCAGTATCATAGCTGCACTGAGATGACCCATTTCCAAACCCAATTGCTCCTTTTGTGTAAGCTGATCCACAGCTGTGGCCATTGCAGTTGCCTTTCTCCAAAAGATTTTGATTCTAATATAGCCTTTCTCAGATGAGGGAACAAGAACCACACACTGTATTGAAGAGCCATAGATTCATACAGTCATGCAATTAGGTTTTCTGCATTGTTCATCTCTTCCTGATAATAGGTATTATTTTCTTCTATTTTATTTTGCCTCTCGGTTGATGGTTTTATAGAACAAACAGTCCTATTAACAAAATGTTGTTCCTGACTGATGATTGTCAGGTTTGAGTCCATCACTTCTTATGTGAAGTTATGAATATTTTTTTTTGGATGATATGCATTGTTACTTACATTGGCATTCTTCTGCCATTCTGTGGCTCAGATGCCAAATCTTGTGTGGCCTTGTAGCAATTCTTCCTCATTCCTACTGTCTTTTTTTTTTTAACAGCAACAAACTTTCTCACATTTTGCTAGTTATTTGAGTGAATTGGATATCAGCAGAGTTCCCTGAGGATATCAGCTGATGATCTCTCTCCACTGTGAAAGTTTACCCTATGTTTTTTTGTCTTTTGACCAATTACTCTTCCTTGAAAGGACCTTTCTCTTACTCCATAGCCATCCAGTGTTTGCATAGATATGATTAAAAAGCTTAAAATCAAAATAAATCCTCCCCAGAAGCAAAATTTCTACAGCTCAAAATACTTCAAGCAAAGCCAAGCTGTTCCTAAACAATAAATGCAGTCACATAGCACCTGTAATCAACGTCCTCCCAATGGAATCATTTTAATCCATACAGTCTTTATATGTCATCCAGTACACCAGAGAGGGCATCCACTGAATAAACTGCCAGGTGACTGTGGAGGGGCACAGATACCCAGCTGCAAAGCAGAAAGGTGGGGTGGCATTGGGCAGCGGTGGTGGTGGTGGTGGTGGGTTTGGGAGTTTGTTGGTTGGTTGTTTTTAATTACAGAAAACCATTTCTCGGCTTCTGATCTTTCAGGATCATCCTAAAGGGAAATGCTGAAGTCTGATCCGAAAACTTTAATCCCTACTGAAATTAAAAATACGCTGCCTCCTCTATTATATCTCAGAGGGTATTTCATCACTGCCTTCTGCCTCTTCCAGAGGCCTATCCCCTAGCTATATCTTGTCTTCTCTACCTGGTCAAGCAACCAGTTTCCTTCATACCAAACAAGGAGGCTTCTTAATGCCTGGAGTCATGCTGTTCAGTGATTGTCACAAAATGGCTTTATTGCTAAAGTATCCTTGTTGGCAGGAGGTTCTTGGTGCAAAGACCACTTTGCTATTTAGCACACATAAAGGCAAATCTTCTCAGGTTATAAGTAAGGTCAGTCTGTGACTTTTTAAGAAAAGCTTTTTGTTCTTTTAGTCAATATGTATCCCCATGGTTTGCTGTATTTAAGGGCATCCCTGCTTAGAGATGGATCTGTTTATTATCTGAACACCTATTCAACAAAGAGGTAATGAGTCTGTGTTAATGGGTCAGGTCAGTTTTCTAGCTGAGCAAGTTGATGTATTTCAAAAACAATGATGTGCATGTTCAGGAAATCCCTGTGACATTTTTTTTGTTGTCATCCAAAGTTTGGTGCTGCCTGAACACCAACAGGTAATTCTGAAAACCAGAAGGAGCATGTCTAAAGGATCTTCACTTTCTGCTGTGTTGACTTTACAGATTAGAGCCATCTGAAATGCCCATCATACTGTCCCCTACTCACCTGCTTGGCCTTGCTGGAAGGACAAGCCTCTGCCTTGCTCACTCCCTATCGTGACCCCTACCCTCAGACTGAAACCATGACTGTCATGCAGCATTTCTTGAAATCAGCCTCTGTCCAGATGGAGCTACAAATAACAGCTGTGTCAGTCCATGGACTCCTTCAGTTGTTTATTTTGTTAGGGAAGCACTAAAGTCTCTGAAGTCCTGACTTTATAAGAGGATGTACTGGGCATGCCAGTTATGAATAAGTGATCTGTAATTGTGCACTTCTACTGGCTTCAAGCGTATTTTTGCAGGTGCCCCATCTGGGGGAAGAATGGCCACGGATGAGACCCTAAATCATGCTAAATATTGCAGAGAGTATATCAATGAAGAATTTAAAGATTTAAAAAAAAAATTAAAAAAAATTCCCGGATTCTGAATTTACAAAACACCATTTCCTCCATCTGCACTCAGTGCTCATCATTTTGTTACAAAACCACTTCATTCCTTCACTGCTAATAGCTCTCTTTGAATACTGAATTGCCTCATTAGGCTCTTTTATCCCATGAATGGAATTCTTCCTCTGAGTCAAATAGGCAGTCTCTTATTTTTCCCATTGATTTTTAGTTAAATATATCATACTCGTTCTAAGTAATCAATAAAGCAACGTGGAAAGACTTCTGATCTTTGAAATTGTGTGGCACAGGCCTTTTTATTATAGTGCCTCTCTATTGAAATCTCCTGTTTAATGGAAGCTATCTGCCACTGGTTTAAGCATGTAGTGGCTCTGTTTGCCTCTGAAGGCTTCCTCCTTTCCCTGCAAGAGGGAATGGCGATTCCAAAAGCCCGGCTGCTACCGCCATATAACTTGGCAGAGTCACCCCTCGTGAGGGCAGTCATGTGTGCGTCAAACAGCTGGAGGAGTTCACAAAGAGGTGGGATGGCTTCCTGAATTGGCAGCTCAGTCAGCGGAGAGGTTAGAGAGCGAGCTCTGACTCCGGCTCGGATGCGATAGCTCTTCGTGGTTGTTAGCAGAGCTAAGTAACCATTGTTATGATACAGTCTGCTGTATCAAATATAGTCTCCCTGGTAGATCTCTTGAGCAGACTTTGTGTTTCTAAATATGGGTATCAGTTGCTTCCTTCTGTCTCGCTAGTTTAAAAGTTTAAGTAAATGAATACAGATGTTTTATTGCTCCCTCAGTGAGTGAGTGGAAAACCACGGGTGATTTTCTCAGCATATCATCTCCCCATAAAGTGCAATGTCTTACAGGACCTGAAAGTCGGGATTTGGAAGTGAAGTAGTTGTAGATTGTTAGTTAAAATCATGCCAAAGGTGAGCCAGACAACTGATCTACTGCTCATGGCTTTAGGGAGAGGTGAGATGGACTCAGGTTATGGGTATGTCAGAAAATTGTTGCCAGAAAAGCTAAGGCCTTCTCCAGTCCAGCATGTGCTGGTGGAGAAGAGCAGACACTTTGCTCCAGGTCACAGCTGGGAAGTTGCAGTCTTTCAGTGCAATGACCAAGTTGCCTTTCATCAGTTTAGCTGTCAGGCTGCAGAGACCATGACACAAAACTCACCATTCTCTTTATTTAGGGACGATGGGAACAAACTCTTTCCTTTTGTGCGTTAGGTTGGCCTAAAGCTGTGTGGGAAATGAGTGTATAACAGTTGCTGGTGCATTTTTCCACTTGGCACAGCTAGATAGTTTCAGCCAAAGTGGTGCTTTCTGAGAGTATGTGAAACTCTAAAAAACAAAAGCAAACCCAAATAAGAGCAATTTGTTTGGTAGTGGGGAAGGGGATAGGTTTATGAGCTGTCAGTCCCCTTGAAATCAGCCCCACAGCAGTGCAGACAGCAGAGCATGCTGTGGCCAGCAGGGAGCTGATGCAATCATCATGTGTTGTCACTTGGCACAAGAAATCAGCTCGATTTAGAGGTGGGCTGTGGTCAGTTAGTGGCAGATAAAAGGACAGGTTGTCCTCACCCTCAGATGTAATTTCTGCATGTGTTTCTGATGTGTTTTGCGACGCTGTATGTTACTTAACAGCTAAAACTGACAAGAGAGGTTATAAGGCTTTAGTTAATTTTTGGGAGCTGATGTAGAGTTTCAAGCAGAGCTTGTCTATACTATCACTGAAAAAAACCTACAACCTGTTGGTGTGTTGTCAACCAGCATTTGCTGAGATATAACTTGGGGAACTACAGCTGCCTGACCAAAGTACCCATTATCACACAGTTTCTAAGCTTGAGGTGACAATTAGCATCCTTAAATCTGATGATGTGCAACCCAGCGGGGCCATAGGGCTGCTGTCAGGGGCCCGGTGCAGCTCCTCAAAACGGTGTCCTCTGTTCTTAATGAAAGCCCTTCCACGAGTGCATTTTTCTTTTCCAGATACTTCACCAATGATTCAACAACTGTTGAGCTGAACTCAAACCACTCCAGTCTGTGTCAGCAAGCTGCCAGCTAGCATTAGTGTCCCACTGGCAACGGAAGCAAAACAGCGTCCTGTTGAAGAGCTGGCGAAAGCGGGGAGTCACTGCTGTGCTGCACAAAATCAGAAGCACAGAGTTACCCTGTGCAGAAGTGGGGCTTTTTGAGAACACTGTAAACACAAGTACGTGTGGCCTCGGCCTCCGGACATGTGACACGCTACATAGCTAAAGTCAGGTGGATTCTTACGGCTGTTATTCAGCACAGAAGCAAACCTGACACCAAACAAAGCTGGGTGAGGTTATTTAGAGAAGTGTGCACGGGACTCGGGGAATTGAAATCCTGTCACTCAAATCCCTTCGTTGTGGGAGACAACCTGCTTCCATCATGTAGGCTTTGACTAAGGACCCCCACTTGCTGGTAGTGGGGTGTCAGCACTAGAGTCCACTGAGCTGCACCAGTTTACACCTTATAGGAATTGGTAAGATGGGGATTAGTATGTTTCATGCCTGCCTGGCAGGCATGAGAAACGATATTTGTGCCATTCACAAACATGTAGAATATAGATGGTATGAGTGTTCAACACGGTAAGTTCCTCCTGTGTGTCGAAGCGTGGCAGCCAGTGCTGAGGGAGGGCTGCTGAAGCAAAGCTGGGAAGTTGAGGCAATGTGGAATGGAGGGCATGGGAAGAGGGAAGAATGGAAACTACTTTTTTTAAAGTAAGGAGCAAAGAAGACTGATCTAAAGAGGATAAAATACAGAGCACTGAGTGGAAAGAAGGAGGGTTAAGGAACAGGTGAGACATATTTGACTGGTTTAATGCTCCTGTTGTTGCATCTTCCTGCCATAAACATGCCTTGACTCAGCATGCTGGGGGTGGAGACAGATCAGCATGCTGGGGGTGGAGACAGAAGGGGATGGGGTGCCTTCCTGAGATTGTACACAAATCCTGCTACATTTACTTGTTTCTACAATGAAGTAACTATTGGAGCAAATGAAGAAAAGGCCTTTGAATCCAGCTCACCTCAGCACGGTTGTTTGGGTGTCCTCTGAGGGGACAGTAGAGCAGTACAGGCATGCACACATCTCATGCTGATGGGTTTTTTTGTAAGCTTGCCCATCAGTTCTGTGCATGAGAGGTCACCCCTGTTAGAATTATTAACTTCCTACCAGATGCTGTGACAGAGAACTCTTCAGTGTCTCTTCACAGAAACAGGACAAAGATGTCATCCTCCAGCCATTTGAAACAAAATCAGGTCATTAAGTTTGTGGTTTTGAATCCAAATAACAATGTCAAGTTATGTCAGGAGAGGTTTAGATTGGATATTAGGAAAAACTTCTTCCCAGAGAGGGTTGGTAGACATTGGATTGTGCTGCCCAGGGTGGTAGTGGAGTCTCCATCCCTGGAGGTATTTAAAAGACATCTGGATGTGGTGCTGAGGGACATGGCTTAGTGGTGGTTAGAAGGTTAGGGACATGGTTGGACTTCATGATCTAAAGGCTCACTTCCAATCGAGACAACGCTATGATTCTATGCCAACATTGCACCCCATGTACAGAGGTTGTCTCTCTCCCTGCACTGCAGTATGAGTTGGGGCACCAGTGTTTGGTTGTTTTTTTGGTTTTGGGTTTTTTTTTTTTTTTTTGTTTGGTTTGGTTTGGTTTTTTTCTTGCAGCTGTGTCTGTGATGCTTTGGAGAGGTCAGATGTGTAAGAGAGTCCTGTACTGTAAGTCTTAAAAGTTAGTAAGCTGCTTTGCATGGATAGGTAGTGAGCAAGCATCTGTAGAGCCTGTTGTTAACCTTTACCATCCCTAGGCAGCAATTATGTGACTGTTGCCTTGGATACTTAGAGCAGCCTGATGGCTGCTTTATTGTGCAGTGCCTCTGGTATTCCCCAGAATTCAGGATCCTTGGGAAACCTTCCCTGTAACACTGGCTCCTGCTCAGTGGGGACAAGCAAAAGCAGGGAAGCTTATAAAAGGAACCTCATTTCATCAGAGAATCCCTCTGGACAATAAGAACTGCCCATGAGCAGGTTAAAGTGTGAAGGTGCAGTGTAGTTGCAACATGCAAACTGGACCTGTTCTGTTTTAGTTATACTGTAGAAAACAGATGTGGCTTAAAGTGCTCTAGGACTGAGATTTACTTTGTAGAAACAGGATTTACTAAAGGGATTCCCTTTCATGGTGGGATACTGAGTTATGAGGCAGTTGCAGTTATTTACACAATATGTAAATAAACCTGCTGCCCTGACTATAAACTGTGTCCATTAGTCTTGTGACCTGGTAATGAATCCCTTTAAAATATGTAACTGGGCTGTGCTTTGGGAGTGCTAGCACTCACCTGAGCAGAGTCTCCCCATATTCCAAGGGCTCTCATGTATTCCTCCTTTCACTCATTTGCAAAGCTGACACTTTGTCTCTTCTAAACTATGCCTCCTCCAGCCATGCACTTGCCCTCTGCTTCTCTGATTGCTCCTCTGACATCTGCTGGGGTGATGCTGATTTAGAGCTGCAGCCCAACGCCATTTTTTTTAGTAAAGGTTGCTCCCTTGCCTACCTGCACCATGTCTTTCAGTAAAGCACATACAGCTCTCGGCTACCAAACATTTATGAAGGTTGTGAAAATGTCACTTAATGGGTTTGGCCAGATATAGAATTTTTCCAATATATTTTCATGAGCAGTGGCTGATATAAGGAAAGGCATGGATTTGTAGCATGGAAAAATCTAGATTTGGTAGGGAATTTGGGTTAAAATGTCCTACCAGCTGTGCTTAAGTCTGGGATCACTAAGCAAAGCAGACTTTACTCCTTTCAGACATCATATTGCTGCCGCTTGTAAACAGTGGTTTAGAAGAATGACCCAGCTCCTTTGGGAGGTCTGCAGAGCTGGATTTAATGCCCCCTGCTTGTCTGCTGCAGTAGCACTTAAAATCTTCAGGGCTTGTGCTTGTTTTAGCTCCTCGTATCCAGAATGAACATTTAGATGGTTGGTACCGGCATAAAAAAGTTACTCCAGTGAGTAGATAACAAAGTCACTGTTGCACAAACATATAAGTATCTACTTTTCAGTTTCACATTGGTCTTTGGGTTGTACTTATCGTTATGGTGTCTGAGTGCCTGTCAGTAGTACATTAAATTGTGTGGGAGTAATATGTAAGGTGATGAGTACCTTGGTTTCATCCTCTTCCTCGTGCATATTCAGAGGAGCACTTAGTGTTTGTTATGTAAATACAGCATGTGTATGTTTATCTTTGAGAAGCAGTTTTGATTTTGCATTTGGCTTTGGAAGTGGTGACATTTGCAGTTGTGTGGCCCATTTCTTGTGAACTCCGGTGTGAAATTTGCCCCTGGTTGAATGGAGCCGACAGAGTCCAAGCTACTGGCATAGCTGGCTGAGCCTTCTGTATATCCCATTAGCTCTCCTAGATTTTAGGATCTGAACAGGGAGGCAAAGCCCCCTCCCCCTTATTGTCCCCTATGGACATATTTAAAGGGAATGCTATTAAAAAGCATCTCTAGAAAACTTTCCACACCTTTACTTCTTCCTGAAAGCTTGGCCACGAGAGGGACTGAGCCAACTCAGCTTTCACCATGCCACTGCTCGGAGCTGTGCTTGCCAAGGGAGGACCCCACAGGATTTGACTATTGTGGAGTAGATGCATTACTAGGGAAAGAGACAGCTTTTACAGGAGTGAGACTGTATCTTAACTACTGCTCAGTCACTTGGGAAGTCTGTAAAAGCTTTCTGAAACTGCCAGGCTCCTCCCAAAGCACCACTCGATCTAGTGCACTTTCAGATTCAACGCTGAGCCTATAAAACTTACCCGTGTACAAAGACCACCCAACACTAGGAGGGTGTGCAAAGAAATTTCTGTTTATAGTTTAGTGCAAGGGTCAGATAGCTTTCCTACAGTTCAGGTTATCCACCCAGGGAAAGCGGGCTCCTTTGCTAAGCGTGGGATACATGAGTCATTTCTATTACCCAGACCTCTAGACATAACATAAAATAGATGGCATGAAATAGCATTAAAGATATTAAAGATGGGAGGAAATTAAGTGTTTTCCCCCCTGAATTCTTAAGCTATAGAGTAATGGGTTTCTAGTGCAAACTCAGCTACTAATGCACACACAAGAAGTGAGAGCAAACAGTAGAAACCTCAAACTTTGTACTGTGAGATACAGAAAACTCAGTCAAGTAAAAGGTAACACAGAAGTACTTTGGTAAGACAAATGTGATTAATTTCCTAGCAGGGAACTAGTTTTTATCTGCCTTTAAAAAATGTTAGTAAACTGGGTTTATCTTAAGTAGCCTTGAATTTGTGAAACTGCCAGTATCTGCAGTACTGCAGAGTTTTCTCTTTTTGGTTGAGAATGACCCAAAAGGCCTGAAATTTGTGATTTTCCTTTTTTGTGTTTAAAAATGTAGCATTTAAAAAATAATTTCCGCCTCTGTAACGATCCTGTGGAATGGCTAGGGGATTTTAAATAACTGATCTGGCACCCACCTAAACCATAAAGAAATTGTCTTTATCTCACAGAATTACAGAAGGGTAGGGGTTGGTTGGAAGGGACCTCTGGAGATCATCTAGTCCAACCCCCTGCCAGAGCAGGGTCACCTGGAGCAGGCTGCACAGGACAGCATCCAGATGGGTTTTGAATGTCTCCAGAGATGGAGACTCCACAACTTTTGGGCAGCCTGTGCCAGTGCTCTGCTACCCTCACAGTAAAGAAGTTCCTCCTCATGGTTAGGTGGAACTTCTTGTACTCAAGTGTGTGCAAGTTGCCTCTTGTCCTGTCATTAGGCTCCACTGAAAAGACTGACCCCACCCTCCTG
>VXBZ01010301.1:8873-22243 GCA_013399135.1 Heliornis fulica | reverse complement strand
AATTGTACTGTAAGAATTGGTTTTACCTTAGTTTTCTGTGTAGTCATCTGAGGTGGAGAGAAAAAAAACCCAAGTTTCCCCACACAGAATGTAGCACATTTAAATCAATTCTGCTACCAAAAATAATGTTTCTGCTTTTGTTTGTACCGCCTTTGTGTGTCCTTTATCTGGATGAGAGTTAAAATATTTCTGGAGCTTTAAATATGCCTGAAGAAAAGCAAAGTGGCTTCTAAAACATGTATCATATAAGAAAAACACATCCAGTCCTCAGCAGATACCAGCAGCATTCTCCAAGCCCATCAGAGAAGTGTTGGAATGGGTTAAGACTTGTTGAGATGCATGGAGCAGCTGCTACTTTCCAAGTGGTTGAACGCAGCAGGAATGAACCTCTTGTGTTCTGGACTGTCTGCACAGAAATAACTGTGGAAAAGTCACAAACATGAAGGACATGCTGCTCTTACCAGGAGGATGGGGTTCACGTGGTGCACCCACAGCGTGGTAGGGAAAGAAATGTTGCTGTCAATCTTTGAGTTTGCTCATGAAAACACCGAGCAAGGAATAGTTAATGCCGTTAAAGATCTTAATTAACAGATATTTCTGAGTTTGGAAAGCCTTTGGGGAGTGGAAACTAAAACTGCACTGATTGTCTTTTGGGTTTCCAGATGATGACTCTGTGTTTCGTTTTGATTTACGTGTGAGTTGCTGAATTACTAAGTGTTGTCTGAGTTAAATGTCTGATTTGCTGGTGGCTTTTGAAATCCATCTGAACTAAAGCTATGGCTGCTCTAACAGTGATCTGAAAAAGATCTCTTGTGTGTTATTAAGGACTTGTAGAAGTTCCTGTGCCTTGAAACTGGTGTTTTTATGGCCTTAGCTTGTTCTTTTTCCGAAAAGCAAAACTGACAGGAGTCTTCCATCTTTTCAGACTAAGCAGGAGACTCTTCCCCTAAGCATCAAAGGGATGTCTTTGAAAAGCTCCCAAAATCCCTCAGAAAGGATGTTAAAAAAAAAGAAGTGTATTTGTTCTAATTGATGAGATCTAGCCCTTCTGTGCTTGGACTGCCGTGAGATCTTCCACAGAACCATCAGGTCCGATAGGAAGTTCAGAATGACAGCTGGTCTGAAAACTTCTGGAAGTTTGTGATGATGGACAGGGTGATCTAGGCTTGGTGCTGGACACTTTGTTCTGCAGCATGTAGCTGATGAACTAGTCAGAATCATGATCTGTATTATATTTGGAAGGGAACTTGGCAGGGTAGTATAGCCAAGGGTAGTAACCCATAACACTGTTTGCAGGGGAGAATTGAGAACTGAAATCAAAGAGCACTTAAAAGCCTGTTTGTTCTGACTCTTGATGTGAAATTCATGGTGCGTCTCAGAGTCTGGAGTATGCTGGGAAAGGGATTTCAGCAGTTGGTGCTTCGTGCCCTACTTGAGCATTGTGCAGTTGGTGTAGAAGCCTCTTCTGGACAGACTGTTTCTTGAGCTGGTGAGACATCCGAGTCCAGCTCGCTGTAGAATACAAAACTGGCTTCAGTTTGCTGTGCCCTTCCTCACCAGTGCTTACACAGATAGAAATGACTGGTACTAGATGGTCTCTCTTCAAACACTTCTCTCTTCTGGGCTCTGTTTTGTATTCTAGAGTTGTACAGTGCAAATAATTCAGCTGTCAACCTGTCCCTGCAACTTGGGCCGTGTGTTTTCCTTCAGCGTTCTGTTTTAAAGTACATTTCAAAGTGCTTTTATGTCTTGTCTCTTCAGAAGGGGAAAAAAAATCTAATTTTTGTTGATCCACAAATATTGCAAAGTCTAATTTTTGAGGAGCTTACACTGTTCCTCTTAATTGTATTGATTACATTGCCAAAACACACTTTAAATGGAAAAAAGAATAATCCATGCTGCTTGGATCTGAGTAGCAATACCTGGTGTTGCCGGCACGCAGCACGGTCCCCATCGCTGCCTGCTGAAGCTAGAGCATCCTTTATCCACGGTGACAATTAAGATCGTTAAATAAAAGAGTATTAAATAAATAAGATGATTAAATAAAAGAGTACTGTCACCAAATTCCCATTCTGGCAGCTGAAGAACATGTGAGTTTTATACCTGGGACCTCTGTCCAGAGTGTCTTGTTGAGTGGCCGGGATGTCAGGAGTGGGAACAGTCAGCGAAAAGCTTTCTAGTAAAATGTGTGTGCCTTAATGAGAATTATGGTGTGGAGTGGTGTGAAAGCCTCAATTACTAGACATCTGGTTATCCTAGATGAGTGTTAATCAACCTGTGAAGGGTGTTTAGAAGGAAACCAGAGCACAGCAAGAGTGTAACGGAGCAGGAGAGGACCGAGGAGGGTGGTGCTGAGCTGTTTCTTCAGTGACAACGTGGGTCAGTCTTGCTGTTTGAAAGGAGTTTGTTGGGGAAAGACTGCAGCTGAGCTGGGAAATGTTGAAAGCAGCTCTTGGTCTCTGTTAGGGAATTTGAGGTCTCTCTGGTTGAGTCTTCTTCCCCTCCCCATACCTTAGTGTTTGCCTTGGTTATGATTAATCTGATTAAAGGCTGCTAAACCAGCGCTGGTGACCACTGCGGTCCTTGGTGCATCCTTACAGGTATTTTAACAGGCAATGTCACTCATTGCCATGGTGATGATGGCAGCCAAGTGGTTGGGCAGTGTTGGTAGGTGCTTATTCAGAAGTTCATTGTCTTTGAAGAACCTGCTGTGATTAGAGCAATCCTGCAGTTTCTCTGCAGCCTGAAATTGGCAAAATTGGGGTTTTATGTTTGTCGGAGAAGGAGTGGTCCTACCCCGGTACTGCTCCAAGTGTCCCATCAGTGCAGACAGTCCTGAGTAACCAGAAGGCAGGCACAGGTAGTGAAATTCCCATTTCTTTCCCGTCTGGGATAGCACATCAGGCACATCTTCACCAACTTATACCTATGCAGTGCTTCAGCTGTGCAGCATTACTTTGGAGGGCACTTCGTGCAGTAAGGAGAGAGTTGTGTGCTTGGAAATCTTCCTCAGTGGTCAAGTGCATCAGATGCAGCCTTCTCCCTGTGCTCCACTGCTGCGTTTGTGGCCTGGATGCAACAGGCAGAGCTAATGGAAATAAAGCCAGTGTTTCTTTACATGAGAAATGCTCTGAGCCTGATGCACTTGCACGTGTTCAGGCTTGGTGAGGATAAATATATTGTTGCTGTTACTTTTTCTTCAAGCAGCCAGTAGAGGTGTGTGTAAAGCATGCAGTTGAGAGTCCTGGCGTGGAAAAATTGAATGTGTGGAGGACTGGACCAGGGAGACCAGAGCTCCCATTTGTCCTCTATCCTGCTATGATCCATGGTTTTTCTGCAGCTGTGTGAGATGCGTCGTACCGTCTTCCCGAGGTGCCCACTTGCTCGGGATTTCATTTTGTATGACATGGGGCTTTAACTCAGGAGAAGTTGTAAGCTCTGCGTGTGGCAAGAGAGTACTTAGGATTTCATTTCATTTTGATAAACTGCTGAAATAAAGATTGCAGGGGGGGAATCGTGAGGCGTTACAGAATTGGGAGTGGAAATGAGCGTTAATGCTCTCGAGAAGCACACTTCTAAAATTCATTGCTCGGTTGATGGAAGGACCATCAGTCTGGGTGACAACACTGCTGTCACCACGATACTTCTTGACAGATTGACCAGCAGAGCATTACATTTTCCCATGAAGTCACAGCATGAAGCATTAGAGACACGGTAGGAAGCGTAGCTGAGTGAATGAGACAGTAAACCGCTTGGCTGTTTGATATTCATGCTTATCGTACAGATAGAAAGCCTGGCTTGGAGATGTATGGTTGCTGCTGTAGGGTCCTCAGCCCCCAGGGATGGAAGCAGGGGCTGTCCTTGGAGAGAAGAGGTGTGCGTGGGTTGAAGTCTTGTAGGCTGTATTATTAGCTTATTTGTGGTTTTAGGGTACGAAGTTTGAGTAAGTGGGCTGGGGGAGCTCTGTGTTAACAGCGTGAATGGGGAGATAAAAATAAATAGACTGTGTTTTAGTGCATTACAGAAATTTAGACTCTGGGGGCCACAAACGCCATAGTACTTGTGTCTGTATTGGGAACCTTTTTTCCCTCAGTCTTGTAACAGTGTCCCCAGATGTAGGGAATTGCCAGTGCTAAAGGGAAGCTGGAGATGTAAAGTTTTACTTGGTGAATTGAGTCAGAGGGAAAAGTAGGCTGTAATATCCATGCAGGGGTTTATTCCAGGATGCAAGCTGAGTAAAGGCTGAGTAAAAGCATGGTGACGTTCCTCTGCGATGAGATAGCTTTCCTCCTGGTCTGCTTTCCCCTGTGCTTCTCTAGGTGTGTCATCTGTCCTGCTCTGTCTTCTAATGTTCTTAACTGTTACGTGTTTTCAGTATAAACTCAACGTAGAAACAACTGTGTGCATGTTAAGTAACTGTTCTGAATGGGAAGAAACAATCCCAATCTTCACTTCCTGAGGCTGTTGGGAATAGAGGAGTTCATCTGCCAGGTCAGTGCATTGCCCTGTGTAAGCTGTTCTCCCCAGGCCCGCTGACAGCAGCTCCACACACCACAACCCAGACCCTGAAGTATGTTTATCAGGTTACCTCAAAGCAACACTCCAGCAGTGGCCAATCAGGTCAGGGCAGCAGCTGATACCGGACCAGAAACTGCTAGTTGAGCTGCTAATCAGGGGACACAAGTTTGCTAAATTTGGGATATTAATTTGTTTGAAGTGTGCTTTGGTTTGTGTGAGAGAGATTTTCAGGATTGTGATGGGAATTGGTTTAAGCTCCATGATTGAAATACATTCATGTTTTACAACAGTTGTTCTGTCAGCAGTTGTGGTACAGAGCACTAAGAAGGTGGGTGTGGCTTTAGCTCTGCCATCTTCTCTGTGGTATTTTAGTAAACCCAGGGTTTTTTCTGCCACACTAGCTGTGTGCAGGCATCTGAAGGTCTGCAGGATAGCTAAAGAACCGTATCCGTTAGCTATGGAATGGACCAAAGGTAACACCCGAGAGGAACGTGCTGGTGTGTGTTGCTTGGCCAGACCGGAGGGGAACACCTTGTTCTGCCCTGCTGCCTCCTCCTGACCGCTCCTTGTGATCTCCGCCAGGCCGCCTTGCAAGGCTGGTGGTGCTGGTCGGGGCAAGGCTGGTGGTGCTGGTCGGGGCAAGGCTGGTGGTGCTGGTCGGGGCAAGGCTGGTGCTCTTCCGGTTTTTCCCCTTTCCAAATGCCATGACCGTCATTCATCACAAGTTCTGTCCTTCATCAAATCTGTCCGTGACCCCCCAGCTCTTCCTTGGCTGATGCTTGGGCCTTGTGTGGGTGTGCTGTTTACCTCCTATTAAAGGCTCTTGCTTTCCCCTCCCTTCCATCTTTATTTCTCGAACGATGCGATTTCTTCATGCTCAAGACTCCTGGTTCCGAACTGCTGCCGGTCCGGGGTGAGCATCTTCCCTCTGCCCTGGTGATGGTTGCAATTACATGGCGTAGTGGCCTTGGAAACTTTCCCTGCCCATCTTTTTTTTCTCTTCCCAACCCTTCCATTCAATTCATCTTTAAATGTTTTAAACAAGGGTTGCTTTACCAAAGCTGGTCAGGCAGGAATGAGATGGTTTTTAAGCTGACAGAACTTGGGGGGTGTGTAGTTAGCTTTGACTGGTGGTGCTGGTTATCAGCTGGGGCAGAAATGTCCTCAGCAGCTGGAGTGGGTGTTCGGCAGTGCCTTTGTGTTCATCCCCTCTGGAGGGAGGTTTGAGGGCAGAATCGCTTCTGATGCCCATCTGCGCCTCGGGGGTTTTGGGAGCTAGCACACCATTTCCTCACTGAACTGCTGCTTGTGTAAATAGAGTTCTAACACTTACCAAATGCTCAGTAGCCAGAGGCTGATCTAGAAGGACATTGTCAAAGGAAGCAGTGTTAAGATAGCTCTCTCTTTCAGGTAATTTTATTTTTTTCCCTTCCGTTGTAGTTAATTGCAAAAATAAATGCTGTTAACAGTATACAAAAGGACTCTCTTCTTGTTGCACCATGCTGAGAAATGCCTTGTTCAAGTTGTTTCCTTCCCTCTGAGCTTGGTTCATTTTTAGATGCTGAAGGGCATTTTGAGACTTGGGTTTGACTTTGTTTTACATTGTGTTTATATGAAACAGACCAAAAAAAATCCAGTGCTTTGCCAAATATTTTTTGGAAGAGCAAGCTTTGTGGATAATCTTTTTCATGTTCTACCTGCTCCTTGGTGTGCTAAGGCTATAGAAGAGTCTTCTCTACCCTGAAAAAAAAAGTCTGTGAGAGATTAGCCTTCAAGTAGTTGCTTGAGGGAGGTTGATTAAGAAACTTACTCGACCTTAGATTTAATCAAGATTTGAATAATGGAGTTAGAATTGACCGTCCCTCCTGTGATCCAGTTATTTTTAGATTGGGATCAGTATGTGCCACTCCCCAAGTCATCTATACTATTACTCTGATGGCAGATCCAGATGTGGTTTGACAGTGGATCTTCTCCAGTTTGGTCTTGCTGCTTCATCCCATGAACACATCCCAAATTAAATGTGTTGTGCCAAAACTCGTGATTCGGAGGGGAGGAATTCCAGCACAGCACTGAGGGCTTTTGGTACCTGGAGTAGAGCTCCCAGAGGTAATTAGGAACATGGTGGTGGTGTTTTGATGTCAGGACTTCAGCTCCTTTTGTATTCAAGAAATGCCTGGAATTGTGTTGGGAAGGAGCCTGGTGAGTCTCTAGCTTGGAGGAGACTGAGGGGTGACCTCATTAATGTTTATAAATATGCAAAGGATGAGTGTCAGGAGGATGGAGCCAGGCTCTTCTCAGGGATGGCCAGTGACAGGACAAGGAGCAACGGGTCCAAGCTGGAGCAGGGGAGGTTCCATGCGAACATAAGGAAAAGCTATTTCCCTGTGAGGGTGGCAGAGTCCTGGGCCAGGCTGCTCCTGCTCTGGAGACATTCCAACCCGCCTGGGCGCGTTCCTGTGTGCCCTGATCGAGGTGACCTTGCTCTGACAGGTGGGTTGGACTGGATGGTCTTTTGAGGTCTCTTTTGAACTCCTGATGTTCTGGGGTTCTGTGAGTCACCACACACTTAATGGCATTTTAACTCACCGCTGAGCGCTGTGGAGCCATCCTTTGCCATCTTGCAAGGGATGTGTGGTGTAGCTGATGTTCAGCTGTGTGCTTTCTCTTGCCTAAAGGTGAGAACAACAGTGTTTCTTTGGGGTAACTTTCCACCTTCAGCTCAGGAAAACAGTAGGTTTTATCTGGATTAAAACCAAAGCACTAGCTAGGGACTAGGAGGATTTAGGAGGAAACTGCTGGGTTTGGGGGTCACTCATCCAAGCATCTTTGAAGGACTCTGGTGGTGAATTTGTTATCAGCAGTGTGAAGGTTTTCTCCAATTACTGTGTGCTCAGGGGTAGTTTTTAAATTGCTGAGGCTGGTGGCTGGTCACTGTTGTCAAAGGGAAAGTTGATTGCAAAGGGATGGAGTGGAGGAAGGTGGAGTTGCTTGCATGAGAAGTGAGTGAACTGGAATTGTTTGAAAGGGGGGAAAAAAATAATCAGCTGTACACATGCCTGGCAAGGCTTATTGTCACTTGGGTTGTGTCAACTAGTAATCCCAACTTCCCCTTAGAAACCCTTGGCGTCAGCATGGGCAGGAAAAGGCTCAAGCTTGGGTGCTGTTCATCTCACGGTTCCTCCAAGCAAGGAGGTACTGAACTGCAAACTGGAGCTGTGACTTTTTTCTGCACAGGCCCCAGACAGGGCTTGTCTTTGCTGCGTGCCCAGGATGCTGCTCGTTGGTTTCTGGTTTTGTTTTGTGTCGGGAGCGATCACTGGTGTGAGGCTGCCTGTGAGAGACACCCACGCGAGAGGCCTCAGCTGCCACGTGGTTTTTAAGCTGTAGAAGTGGTGGGATTGTTTGTGAGGTCTTGTTAGTGATGCTGGGGGAAGGGACAATATTTCAAGATCATGTGAGTCTTGGAACTGACTGAACTAATTGCAGGCTCTGAACCAAAAGCATACGTTGTCCCCCTGGCAGTTTACAGCTCGGTAAGGGCAAGGATCATAACCCCAGGACACCTTGACCGGCAGAAGAGGCTCGTTCGGTTGCCACATATTTTGCTCGCCTTGTTTGTCTCTTAAAGCCTGTTTTATATGCTGGGTGTCAAGGCCACATGCAGAATGTGCTGTCTTGCAGTCAAAGGGTTAGTCCTGAAATTAGCAGAGTGTAGCTAAATCTACCTGGTCTGTGGCAGCTCTGCTTGGAGCTCTTTGACTGGCCTTAATGAACTTAATGAGGTTCTTTGGCTTTTCTTGGGTTATAACCTTTCCCCCCCATGTGAATGTTTAGTTATAAGCAGCATCACATATCTCTCATGTAGCCTCTGTGTGTGTGTGAGAACTTGGGCTTTTTTTTTTCCCTTAGTTGTTTTACTGAGTAACTTTTATTATAGACTGTTTGATTTCTAAATGCTGGCATTTCATAATTGCATCTCAGAATGCATGGTATCTTTGATCAGTTCTTCTGGACTGTACAAAGCATAATTAAATAGAACAAATATTTACATCTTGATTTACCTGAAAGCAGAGCTTACTTTCATGCAGAGGTTATTGATGTTCTCCTATATATGGTGGTAACATTAAAGCTTGGGGGTGAAGAGGTTTTTTTTTCTTTAATTTGCTGCTTGATGCGTGCTGTGTTCAGGAATATAAATAAATAAAGCATCTACCTCTTGTTCTTTGTCATCAACACAGCAGTTCCTCTTCCTATCAATACCCCATCTCCGATCCTGACGCTGGAGCTGTCAGTTGAAGCCCAAGTCATTGCCAATAGTGGTTCTATAATATAATATATACCAAGTACATACTGAATAGAGATAGTGGCTTATGGACTTTATGGTTTCTTTATTTCTACTCTATTTCCACATTTCTTTAGACTTGGGTTTCAACCTTGCGTAGCGTAGCAGCCGCTGACTTCGCTGGAGCTCCAATTGCCCAAAGAACTACCTGAACTGATGCCAGGTGACTTTCTGTTGTTGCTCTTCCTGCTTTTTCTGTTCTCCCTTGTGTTCTATGAGGGTGTTTCAGTAGTTGGACAGCTGGACCTGAGAGCCTACAGCACCCTGCACTAAAATGAGGGGGGTGGGACAGGGAGAAAGATACAGGAGCGTGCTGTAAAGTCCCACTTGTGCAGCTGCAACAGACACTTTGCTGTTTGCAGCATAAGGGGTTTTGCTTTTTAAGTTCCTTTTCCCCACTTCATGAGCCACCTGCTTGAAATCACCATTCCTCACCTGTGAAGAGACAAAGGAGGCAGAAAATATTACTGCAGTCGGGACAGGGAGAGCGGTGGGAGCGTGTGTGTGTTTAAATGCCTCGTTGTGCTGCGAGGTGTGTGTTGGGATGTGGTGGGTTGTGTGCATGGTGCCTTTGAGTGGATTGTCCCTCTGGAAGCATGTGGGATTCAGGAAGAGCAGTAAAGTCTTGCGTGGGTGGATATTTTTGGTGAGACCCTCCGCTATTTTCCTGTGAAGCAACAGATCAGCACTTCTAAAAAGATCTTTTCTCTTAATGGTTAAGTACTGGACTCCTTTCTGCATTGAAAAACCTCAGAGGGAGCAGTATCCTGTGTGAACTGGCTTTGTGCATGCTAATATAATGGGCTATCAATCAAATTTAATTAAAACTGTGGTTATGGCGGAGTTATTCTTCCCTTTTTTCACCATCTCTTACATGAACTAAAGTTTTTATCTTTACAAGCTGTTCTTGCAGAAGTTATTGCTGTGATTGCAATTAAGAAGCTCTTGTTTTTAGGGCAAATAAATAGTTTGCTTATTTTATAAAGAAATCTCATGCCCCTTGGCCAACTCCAAAAATAGATGTGGAGTCCCTGAGTCTGCGTGCATCCCGGGTGTGAAACACGCGATAGCTGCCTCTTCTGTAGCATGTTCCTTTGGCAGTTGCCTTTGCTTCCTGTGGTTAGTAGAATGGCTGTTAAAGGGTGGGAAATAAGCACTGTGTTGTGGGTTTTTTCCTCACTGAAGTGTTTCCTTTGTATGGTTATGTGTGAGGCCCTTTGCAGCAGTCCTGTCAGCAGCAAAATCTTGGCTCTGCACTGGTCAAGACTGGGGAAGCAGGGAGAGTTCAGACCTCTTTCCTTGGCTGTATGCTCCAGCATGCAATGAGCACCCGGTTCGGGAGAGAAGAGGAGGATGTACATGTGTTCACCACTCTGGGTTTTTTCATCAAGGTGTTTTTGTTCCTTGGAACATGCTGTTTGCATGGAGGTACACATGACAACCACATCTTAAACATGTAGAGGGTCTGGCCTCGTGGACATGTGAGAATGCACTCTTGGCACTTGTGGTCGCTTGTCTGAGGTGAGGAACTCGTGTGTGTGCTTATCTCAGCATTTGTGAGAGGAAATATCCCTGGGAGATTGTGCTTGCCTTCAACACTCGGTGTTTCAAACTGGTGGTCATGTGTACATGACAGTATGGTACACCAGTATCAACTGGGACCGTCCACATTAGATGTGTTCTAGGTATTTTGGTTAGCTCCTGAGTGGCATGAAGTGGGGTTTTTTTTTATGGTAACACTGAGAAAACAAGGAGGGGGGATGTTTGTTTTATTTGGTGAAATCAATATTAAATTTATCTTTTCCTGACCTGCAAAAGGCTTGCATGCTTTGGAGTGTGTTGGGTAATTATCTGGAAATGAGGAGCAGGTCTCTCAATGTAAAGGACCCAGAGAAGGAACGCAAACATTTCCTCAGTACCAGGAGCGGAACAATAGCTCATTGTTGGGAGGAAGGGATCGCAGCAAAGTGAGTGGACTTTCAGAAATAGGGGTTTATTTTCTATAGCTTACTATTTATATTGTGCTTGGAGGCTCTTTGGGAACTAAATGTCCAGTTCCTGGAATGTCTCCCCCTTGGTGGAGGAAGGTTGGGCGCGAGCAGAGCATGTCCTTTCAGTCAATAGACAATGCCTGGGTGATGGGCTGCTTGGAAAGCGGCTCTGTGTTCATGCAAGAGTCCCCTCTCTCTGCCTCACAGCTTGGCAGCTGAGGAGACGTCCCCTAAAGAGACAGGACTCTTCTTCCTCCCACCCTCACTTTCTTTCGGATATATATCGGCCCTTGAATAGGCTTGCATTGACCAGAGAGACAAAGAAGCCTTTCAGGCTCTGGCTTTAGCCACAGCCAGTGTGCTGTGGGCTTTTGTTAATACTATCAGTCCCCCCTTTCTCTTTCCGCAGCCTTCCCTCTCATTGTTCATACATCTCGGGAGCAGTGCTGATATTTCTGAACTCATTTTGTTTGCTCAGTTCGCAGGAAAAGTTGCTGAAAGCTGAGGAGAGAACGTGTTGCCTCGTAGGATTTCCCCAGAGTCTTTTCTGTCATGGCTTTAGCGGGGAAAAGCGGATCGTGTAAACAGATCCTGGCAAATCCGTGCCTGAGCGGAACGTGGTTGTGGAGCGGTGACACCTGTGCGGGCTGCGTGTGTGCAGAGACTCCAGGGCTTGTTCCAGTGCTTGGGAATACTAAATGGCTTTCCCCAGCCCTGGTTGGATTAATCTCTATGTGGTCTTGTTTCATTTTGGTATGACATTAGCCAGATAGAGATACAAACTCTTACTAAAGCAGCTGTTTCTGTGAAGCGGCGGTGTAGAGTTGGAGAGTGTTGTGCAGCAGTTGGAACCTCAGTCAGCATCGCCCTAAACTGACTTTACTTTGCGAGTAGATGTGCGGGGGGATTTCCTCTTACTGTAGTAGGGACAACTGAAAGGAAAGCTGCTCTTCTATCCCCTGTTAGTCTGAAAGCTGCTGGTAGGTGCTTTCTGATCATTATGAGACATCAGGATGGGAATTAATTCCTAGAAATGAAATGTTAAGAAGCAGCTGATGGAGATCGCTGGTGCAAAACTATGTAAGTGCTGACAGGAATAAGGATCAAGGCTGAATGATTATTTCTCATCATGAAATGCAGACAGTCATTTTGAGGGGGGTGTGTGCCCCAAAATCGAATGTATTGTTTGGTCAAATGAGCTGGGAGGATGAGTTTGATTGAGCGGTCGCGATAGTGTCAGTAAAACTGTCCCAGTCAGTAGATGACCATAAAGACCAGCCCAGTGTATTTGTTTTTCCCAAACACTAGTTTTTTTGGCACTCTAAACCAGTTTTTAATAGCTGTGTCATCTTCAGCTGGCATCTCTCTGACTGGAGTGTAAATTGTGGAGTTCAAGAAGAAAATCGGGCTGTATTTCTGCACCTTTAAAGGATAACCCGGTGCTCTGTAGCGAGTATGTGACGAGAACAGCGGAGTTCAGACCTGTGGAGGGCCTTGATCGAGTGGCAAAAAAATGCTCGTTGTGAGAGGATGGGGTTTTTTGTGTTTCCCTTTTTCCTTTTTTCCCCCACAGTGGAGGATGATTTAAACTTTTTAACAGATGGATGCTGAGCACAGTTTCAAGCTGGAAAAATTAGTCCCAGACACAACTGTTCATCGCTCCATCTTGTGCCTAGCAGTTAGGAACGAGCGGCTGCCTGACTTCCCCCGTGAGAAGTACCCATGTGTGTGCATAGGCTTTAAGATCAGTATTTTGATAAATTAAACCAACTTCTGATACATACAGCAACACAGGGATGTAAGGCAAGAGAACGTGCCACCTATCTGGACGGGCATGGATCCGATTGTGGTCGTTTTGAGTGTGTATTTTTTTGCAGTGATTCTTTGCCACAACTTTTGTAGCTTTTTCTAAATGAGTGCATGCCTACTCATGCAAAATAGGAATTGGCTCTTCTCCCCTTGTCTCCTACCTCTTAACATCACCCCATGAAATGGGATCAAACAGGTTTTGAAATACTTTGAGACCACTCAATACATGTGCGTCTGGTTCATGTTTTTGCTCTCCGTCACCTCAAATTTAGCTTCATCTTTGAAAGGATTCCTTCACTGTGTGACCAAAAAAATAATCTAATATTGCATTAATTACTCAGAAGGGGTTACTTTGGTCAGGGAAAACTTTGCAATGGGTCGGCCACACAGTGCAAAGACTCCTCCCATGTTGGTAAGCTTTGTAATTCTGTTTGTCAGAGGGTCTGGGTCTAGTTTTCGGGGGGGGGTTTAGCCTTGTGAGTAAACGCCTGGGGTAAAATCACTGTGTGGCAGCACAGCCCAATAGAGGGAGTCTGAACTTTAAGTAAAGTCTGAAATCCTTCCAGTTTCCTGGACAAAGAGATGAGCCGTGCTGTGTTTCTAGAAGGCTGGTAAATCTAGGCTCTTGTGGATCAAAGGGGGAATGAATTTGACAGCCTTGGGGCTTTTGCTTCACTTTAAATATATGGAATCTGTCCCTGGGACAACAC